>OX336392.1:15704413-15784515 GCA_946902985.2 Meconema thalassinum | reverse complement strand
AATTTTTAGAATCTTGTTTTGAAATTTTTAAAATTGAAATTTGTACAGCGCAAAGGTTGCATATGGCTTTAAAGGTGAATGCAGAACTGGTTTGCGATTTCATATATAAAAAGAAGGACGTAGAGCATAAAGAGACATTTTATATTTGCAGTAAAATGCAAGAGCTATTCATAGCCCATAATTTGGAACAGTGGTATGAAACCCACGTGGTGAATGCCTTGCTATCAAAATTTGATAAACTGCAACAAGGACCGAGTGGCCTTGCCTTAGACAAAATTCATCATTTACAAATCAACATTTGTCAATTCAACCCGCTGAATGCTGGGTCTAGCTACATTAAAACACCACCAGCCATAGCTTCGAAAAATGCTGTGGTCAATATAAAGAATCGTGACAATGATTGCTTTCTGTGGTCTGTGGCTGCGTATTTGCAGCCAGTACAACAGCATTGTTACAGACCGGGAAAGTACAAGGCCAAGTTTAATGAATTGAAACATACTTTAAATTTAACTCGAGTATCGTTCCCTATGGACTTAACCGAGATCCATAGGTTTGAACAAGATAACCAGGACTTTTCGTTCATGGTCTATGGCCTTGATGGTAATGAGATTGTGGGTCCTCTTTATGCTACAAAAGAACCGAAACGACACCACATTCATCTTTTATATTTATCTGTAGGAGAGGTGAATCACTATTGCCTCATTAAAAGCTTGAGTAGATTGCTAAGCAGTCAAATGTCCAAACATGATGGTAAAAAACATATTTGTGATCGTTGCTTGCAATATTTTACAACCCCCATGCTCTTAGAACGTCATAGGGTAGATTGTGTTTCTCAGGAAGCGGTGAGACTGATATTGCCACAAGGGGACAAGGCTGTGTTAAAGTATAAGGACATTCACAAGCATGACACTGTTCCCTATGTGGTATATGCAGATTTTGAAGCTCTCACTACACCCATGGCGGGATGTGAACCAGATCCCTCCATGAGCTCAACCACACCCATTCAAAAACATGAACCTTTTGCCATAGGATTTAATGTGGTGTGTGCCTATGACCCCACACAATTCGTGTACAAATACCGTGAGGGGCCAGATTGTGCCAAATGGTTCTTGGATGAACTTGTCAAGTTGGCCGACCATGTACAGGAATTACTGGACCACCCAGTACCCATGAACCTATCTCCAGAACAGCAGCAGCAGTATGAGCATGCCACGACATGCCATATTTGCGAAAAGCCTATTTTAAGTGGAGAGAAAAAAGTCAGAGACCACTCACACTTTACAGGGGAGTTTCGTGGAGCTGCGCATAGTAAATGCAATTTGAACTTTCTGGCTCCTCGTTTCATCAGTGTCTTTTTCCACAATCTGGCAAATTATGACATTCAGTTTTTGATTCGTGAATTGGGTCATGTCAACAAGGGCTCGTTTACCATTATTCCCCAAAACCATGAGCGTTTTACAGCCCTGACATGGTGGTTGGGCGACTTTAGCATTCGATTTTTGGATTCCTTTAAGTTTATGGCATCCTCGCTAGACAGCCTTGTGAATGGCTTGAATGAGGAGGAATTAAAAAATACTAGAATGCATTTTAATGATCCTGAGCAATTTCAATTGTGCATTCGGAAAGGTATATTCCCGTATGATTTCTGCAATAGCTGGGACGTGTTAAAGCAAAGAAAACTCCCACCACAAGAGAAATTTTACTCGAAACTAACACGCAGTACCGTTTCCGATGAAGACTATGCACATGCATGTCAAGTTTGGCGAGTGTTTGGCATGAACACGCTAAGTGAATATGCTTTGCATTACCTAAAACTGGATGTATTGCTGCTCACTGATGTGTTTGAAAAATTCCGTGAGTTGTGTCAACACATTTACGGTCTTGACCCGGCTCACTATTATACGAGTCCTGGACTCTCGTTTGATGCCGCTTTGAAATACACTCAAGTGGAATTGGATTTACTCACTGACGTAGACATGGTTCTATTTTTTGAAAAGGGCATTCGTGGCGGCTTTGTGTCACTTAACCAACGCCATGCCGAAGCGAACAATGTCTACATGCCTGATTATTCACTAGACAAACCAGAATCGTACTTAATGTACTATGACGTGAATAATTTGTATGGTTACGCCATGAGTCAGCCTTTGCCCTATGGGAAGTTTGCTTGGCTGACAGAGAAACAAGTGTCAGAATTTGATGTAATGAAGGCTAGCCAAGAAACAGGCTGTGGATATGTGCTAGAAGTGGATATTGAATATCCCTCATCCTTGTATGATGAACATGCCGATTTCCCATTCTGTCTTGAGCAAATGGTTCCCCCTAACAGTAAAGTGAAGATTGAAAAACTCATGGGCACACTTTACAACAAAAATCGGTATGTGCTACATATCCAAATGTTGGTGCAATGCCTCGCCCAAGGCTTGGTGTTGAAGAAAATCCACAGGGGTATTTCTTTTGCTCAAAAAGCATGGCTTGAGCCATACATGCGACTCAACACAGAGCATCGACAAATGGCAACACAGCAGTTTGAAATTATTTTTTTTAAATTAATGAACAACTGCATCTATGGCAAGTCCATGGAGAATGTCCGTAAATACCGTGACATTAAATTGGTGAATGTCTGGGAGGGGCGGTGGGGTGCCCGGCGGTACATTGCCAAGCCAAATTTCAAATCGATCAAAATTATCGATGAGGATTTGGCTACTATTGAAATGAGTAAGACCAGCGTGACCATGGATAAGCCCATTTACTTGGGTCAAGTCATTTTAGACTTTTCTAAATCGGTTATGTATCGATTCCACTATGAGTTTGCCAAACGCCATTTTGAGGACGTCTCTCTTTTGTATATGGACACGGACTCATTCATTTACCACATTCGCCACTGCAACCCCTATGACGTCATGAGGCAACATAGTGACTGGTTCGACACCTCTTGCTATAGCGCTGACAATGTGTTTCAGCTGCCCATAAAAAACAAGAAGGAAATGGGCGTTTTAAAAGATGAATGCGGTGATTCCATTATGACGGAATTCATAGGTTTGGCCTCAAAAATGTATGCTTACCGCACACTCGACTGTAAGGAAGCCAAAAGAGCAAAAGGTGTAGGTAGAGCAGTGGTAAAATCGCTACGTGTAGACGATTACCTAGCGGTTTTACGCACTGGCAAAGCTATGTCTCATACACAGTGCAGGATACAATCCAGCAACCATCATTTGTATCTTGTGGAACAGAGAAAACGCACCCTCGCCTCCATGGATAACAAGCGTGTGTGGGCTGATGACCTGCTCACTAGCCTGCCCTGGGGTTATGATCGCAACGAGGAGGAGGTGTGATTTCACTGTTTAATCGTTTATGGGACATGGCTTTTTGTAACTTGTAGATTTAGAATTTCGTAAATATTGGTTTCTGTCATTGTAAATAGTAGATTTTGTAAATAGTGACAACCCACTTGGACCTTTTGCTCTTTAAAAAGTTCTATGCAACCTTATTTTTTAAATTTTTTGATTGGTAAATAGTTTGATTCTTTTAACGCTGTACAAAATTGAGTTTTTTGTAAATATGAAATAAGTAAGATTTTTAGTAACTTTAATAACTAGTATTTAATTATTTTTCGTAATGTAAATGATAAACTAAAATGTTTTTTTTGGGATGAGTGAGCATGTCGAGAATGTGCTTTTGGGAATAAATAAGGTGGTTGTGTTTGTTCCCAAAGACAGGTGTGAATGTATGACTGGAGAGAGAAAACTGGTGTGTATGATTGACCAGAGCAAACACGGTGAGGTAGGGTGGGTGGGTGGGTGGGGAGGGGGGTAAATGGTCACTTTTATACTCATTTTGTTTTAAATAGTTTCGTTTTTTCATTGAAATGTGGCAGTCAAAAGACATTATTTTTGTAAAAACAGTCTTACCTGCAGTAGTTGTAGACCTCGACGTTTCTCCAAACACGCATTAGCACATTGCAGTATTATCAAGGTCAAGCACTTGCATCAACATGATTGTCAAATCTCAACTTTCGACATACACCAAATGGAAAAATGTGAAAACAGCAAAATGGAAAATCCATGTTTCCATATCACCAAAAACGCAAAACTTAAAACGGACATTTTAAAAAAACTGGAAATGGCCATGTGTGAAATTTGAAAATTCAAAAACTTCAAACGGACATTGTTTAAAAAGTGTCATCAACAAACTGGAAAAAATCCATCTCATCAAAAACGTTAGACTTGAAACGAACGTTTTCAAAAACTGTAAATTGCAAATTGGCAAATGACAGTGTGTGGAATTCATTATGTGTGAAATGTGTAAAATGAAAAAATCAGCCATCAACATCACGATTTCTTAAAATTAAAAATAACAAATCATTGTGCTCTGGTAAACCTTTGTTTTTATTTCATAGTCATAGTGAATTGACAAAAGAAAAATAGAATACAAACAAATCCCAATTCCTCACTCCTCAATGTTTATGTCCATGCATCATCAACTTTCCTTTCATAGCACTCATGACAATTAGGGCTGCCATCCTTTCACCCACTGAGGCATCACTGGATGTGAAACGTTGTTTAGCTTTCTTCAATAACAATTTATCTGCCACATGTCTTAAACCAGGATGACTATGGCGATAAGAAAGGTCATGTTCCTTGCATGCTTGATCCAAAAGATTAATGGGTACATCACTACGTTGTAAACGTTTTTCGAGACGAGTTCCAGGGCCGCAAAAACGATAACCTGGAAGATGGATTTCGAAAGGTAGGTATTGAATCACTTTGTCAATGACGCCATTGCCAGTACAGGTCTGGCATATCCTTTTCCATCGATGGTAAAAAGGTTTGGTCTTCCTCCTCCTCTGTGGACGATGTTTGTGTTTGTTGTTGTTGTTGCTTTTTCTCGCCATGACACCCGTGGAATGATTCAACAAAGTCTTTACATGGACTCTTATGACCGTGATACAGTTTCACTAGCTGGCAAGTCGCACACTGACGCATAGACGGTATTTTTGCCATGGCCACTTGCTTATGGTGATCGTAATCCGTACAGGGTTGCAATTCACTCAACACAGGGTCTTGAGTCCATGATTTTGGTACATGTTGCCAGATTTCTTTCACTGCGTTGGCGGCCACATAATAAATGAACGACTTGGGCAGCGCCAAGAGTTCCTCTTTGGTAAAACTGTCTAGTTTCTTTTTGCACACAAAGAACTTGCCGATGGCTTTGTCCGTAGCATCGCCTTTCTCCATGGTATCACGTGCTGTAGATGTTTACACGTCGCTTGTAGAAATCTCACTGACGTCATTCACAGGTAAATCTTGAGTTATAATTTTGTTCAACAACTCCCAGCAGGCATGAGTGGTTAACCAATGAAAGAGATGCCACGCATGTGATAGGGCTGTATGGGTAATGTTGCCACAGGAACAAGTATCCATGAGCGTTTTCAGGGAGGGGCAGCCCAACTCCATGAGGTCGATACATTGACAGTAAGACGCCAAAAATGGTTGCAACCATTGACGTTTTTCATTACCTTTCACAAATACCACATTGGCCGAGGACAAGTGTGCTTTCATGACCACGTCCAAATATTTATAGGAAATGGTTCCCTGATTCCAGTCTAGTTGCCTATGATTTTCAATCCACTGGGTTTGTTTACGGTCTTTTTCACACAACAAATCAAAAGCATGGGGTGGTTTAAATAGCAAATGCGTAGCTTGCGATATCCAAAACGTGGTACAATCGATTATGGCCACTTGTTTAAATATAAATTTGTTGTCACCAATTTTAAACCCTTGGCAATCCACAATGAGTGTGCGCAACATGTTGACGCTTGCCTGGACCAAGTTCAACTGACGACTGACGGAGGATCAGGTGTGATCATGACATGGACTTACCTGCCATGCTAGTTTCAAAATTGAGGTTAGGGTAGGACAGGGGGACATGCAAAAAAATAAGAATTTAAGAATTACATCATTTTATTATCATAACACGTCTTACAGGCTTTTCTCATTTTAGGATAAGGACGATAGCAACTGATACAACAATATAGTCTCTTGTGTTTGTAACGTCCATAACACCGATGATGTTCCAATGTCTCTAAACTAGGCGTTTTTGATGGTGAGCTGCTCACCGAAGCACCATGGATACCATACGGTCCACACGTATCGTAACTTGTATTTTTTTCATCACCCAAAGACACAAGCGAGGGATAGCTTGAATGACAGGGTATATTTCCCACTTTCATTCTGCACAGGTAGGGGCAGGTGGGTGACCAGCGCTGATGTTCCTGCATGGGTTCATCGCCCTCCTGCCATTGGTCTATGATGATGGGACAAAAGGCACATTTCACTTCATCTCTTGTTTTTAAATAGTAGAATCCAGCAGCCGCCAAGGCTTGAGGGTTTATGAGAGGCACTGGCCATGTGGCAAACGTCTTAAAACGTTGTTCCTCAGAGTTTAAATTCATGGATGTAACGTCTCTTGAGGCTTTAAAGCAAGACATGACTGAGCGGCTTGACGTGGAATGACCTGTTATTTATACACTCGTCACTTGGTTGGACAGTGGATAATAGTTGACTTGTTTGTGATGAATAATCAGACAGTAGGCCGTCGTATTGGCTGGTACATTGTCATGCGTTTCAAAATCTAGTCGAATGTCGATATTGGATGGCTTGACAGACTCTTCCAGGTAAGAACAGTCAAAGACAATCAGTGGTGCTCTTGCCTTAAACGCTTGGGGTAGTAGCATGGGGCCGTTCTCTTTTTGATAATACGACCATCGAAATTTAGAAAACAAGTCGTACAGGGGCCCAAACTTATTTTTTGAAAAATCCAAATCCAGTCCTTCATAGGGAAACACAGCTCCGTTGAGGAAAAGACGTGCATTTCTCAATTGCAGGTGATCAAATTGCGAGGCATCTTTGGTTTGTTGATACTTGCGATTCGTTTGAAAACCCACGATCAGGTAGAGAGGTCTCTCTGTATAGCGAGCTGTTTTTACAGACCAACTGTGTGTGTTGGTGGTGGGCAATAGCGGATACTCATGGAGTGCCCAGCTTCTAAATTCCATGGGTAGAGGCATATCTCTCTTTACCATCTTGAGTATGTCCAGTTTTTTGCTATCGTTAAGGGTCACATGAGGCACTTTCCATAGCAAGCGTTGTAGTTGAACTTTTGAATCGATGGGGGCATTGTCGGCTCCCTTGAGTGCATTATTATCACTCCTGTCTCTCACCAGATAAAGCACTTGCCTTGCGTTGACCACAATGCGTTGGTGATCTTCAGCAAAGCCTAAAATCAGTTTAAGAGGTAAATATCCAGTAAAGGTCCCATCGGTGTGTACCATCCAGTCATTGGTCGAGTCAGGACACCAACCTGCCATGCAAAGTGTTTTACCTTCTTCCTCACTATAAGAGGGGTATAGTTTCATGACACTGGAAATGCCCACATTTCGAGTGCTATCCACCACGATATCGTTAATGACATACCGCACTTCAGAAAACAGAAAGGCTAAACCATGGTTGGCCAACTTGGATGTGGTAGGTGTAGAGCCATCGGCTTTGGTGAGCCGACCTTCAATTTGAATGACACTTTCATGCGGTAGGGTGTAAATATCTTGGTTGTTGATAACAAATTGAATTTCATCATTGTTATTGAGTCCAGGTGTTTGAGCTTGATAGGAATGGAGATCAATTCTTACCACTCCTGGTTGCTCTTCGATGTGGTTCGCTATCTCTAGGATAGAATTCATTATGAGGGTTGACGTGGTAACCCAAATGCTGTAAAATCTGCTTGTTCTGAGATGTTAACGTGTATTCACGTGGCAAACAACTAACACCATTCCTAGACGGTGTTGTTGTTTTATACACAAACTTCATAGTGGCTTTAGCACTAACTTGTAAGTCACTGGTGTGGTAGAATCTAGATCAATGAGTTGTTGATCTCTATTGATCAGTCTTAATGTTATATTACTAATACTATCAACAGCCACAGAATGAAAAAGCACCACTGGAGGGTTTTCACGAATAATATAGCCATTGGGCGATGTCACAATAAAGTCATAAAGTGAATGCGATGGTTCTTGATTGGTGTACACTTGGCTAATAATATTACACGTCACCGACACATGATGGTCTTCAATGAATTTCACTTCATGGTCTGATTCATGTTTTTTGTTGGGCTCCAACACACGTGGTTTAAATCCTAGTAATGGGCCAATGGAATCGGGGTGTGTTTTAAAGTCAATGTTGAATGAGGAGAAAATACTGCAGCGATGAGTGTTGGTATTTCCTACAAGTTCAAACTTGTGCGTTCCGTCGAGAAATGACTTTAAACCATATTGATTGATCAACACCACATAAATGTGTTCATAAATATCATCGATCGTGTATCCACCAGAGTTCAAGGTGAGCACAGAATCATCATAGTAAAACTTGTTGTTCACATTTTCACGTATGTTGTAAATTCGATTGTACGTTTCAAGAGAAACAAGTCCTAAACCATAGGGTTTTTCACTCAATTCGATAGGCGGGTAAAAGTCTAGGCTGACTTCAGGTCCACGTCCATGCACTGTAAACGTTTTACTTTCTGCCGACATACTGGTGGCGTTTTTGCTTATGCTGCGTCTTATATAAAAAAATTAAACACAAACGTCCACACTGTTGGCTGTTAAACGTTTGCTCTCGTTTCACATTATAATATAGCTTGATCCTGTTTCCAAAATAGGTCACTAGTTCCATGGGCGGGGGCAAATTCCCAAAACTGTCAAAGTACCATACCATGGATCCCTCTTTGACATAAGCTACATAATGCGTTCCTGGTCCTCGGTGATCATCCAAATTGACAACAGCACATTCCTTTTTCCAGGGTCGTGGGGGTAATTGGTTTCGCATAAACACACCTCGAAAATGAGAAAGCTTTAGTTGTTTAGCATAGCTTTCCATTTGTTGATGCGTCAGGGCATGTCTCGCTATGGCAGAGGTTAAATTTTTTTTTTTTTAATATTTCGAAATGGTGAAATCCCAAATCCTTGTTGATAAAAGGCTGGCTTTAAATTGGCATTTCTAGCCCCCATAGCAATCGCTTCCATCGTTTCATTGTGTCGCTGACTTTCTTTGAGTTGTTGCTTGCCCTGCTGCGCGGCTTTAATGGTTTTCGCCACTGCACTGGCACCGCCCAAAAGTGAACCCAGAGCAGCCAAACCGGCAAATAATGCAGGTAAAAATCCAGCTCGTTTTGGGACGGGAATCACTCGCCCTTGGTTTGAAACCTGTCGCCGACGTTTTGGAATAACCTGTCTCTGTGCTGCTCGAAGGGCTTTCCTTATGGTCAATACATTATTTTTTCTTTTTTTCTTTCGCAAGGGCTTGTCCTCGAATGTTGTAAGCCCAGGCTTTGCCAAGGACAAAGTCCTTTTTTTAGTCTTTCTCACTGCATACCTTTGTTTCACCATGATGATAATGACCAACAACCTTTCACAAGAAAGTTTAAATCACAACTAACGTCAGATGGTTATTTCATGGCTGTATATTCCAATTCCACATAAAGTGGGAAATCGTTTATGGTTTTTCCCGCTTGCTTTTCATCCCATGTCAACATGAGATGAAAAGATAATTCATCCCCTGCATTGACCATTTCATGGTTATGGATCAACATCCTATGACCATTTATCTTTATTTGTAAATGGTTCTCATCAGGTATGGCATATTTGATGTGAATGGTTCCATTATAGTGTAATCGATAGTGGCTTAAACCCGAAGCAAGCACATAGGTCGAGTGCTGATCATGGACTAGCGGTAAATGGTTTCTCTCATTCAAAGGTTTTTCATTTGTCAGATACACTAAAAATACACATGGGATAAATTTATAAAGCCTTTTCATTTCATGGGTCACGTAACGCTTGGTACAAACATCGTCTTCGTCTTGTGGGTCTTCCACGTGAATAATCCGATGGTGATTAGCGCTATAGCCATTCACCATAAGCTGGGGCACTTTGTCATAAAACTCATACACTTTGTTATCCACATACTTTTTCGTAGTAACGTCTGTAGACACTTGAGGATGTTTTACATGGGTTAACCGCTTTCCCTTAAAGTCATAATCTCCCTGTTTTGTGCGTGGCACTACTGACCTATCCACATAGTGTTTATTAGCAGGATCTGTTTCCTGTTTAGGATCATGTATGAGGACAGGCCTAGCTTTGGCCATCAACGCACGTCCAAAGACATCCATCGTCAACCTGTAGTAGCAGTCTACTGTTTTTATGACAAGGCTCGGTGTTCTGTATATAGACAGCCGGCTAGCCTGTCTAAGCCTTAGTTGACATGAAGATTATTAAGCAGCAAGAGTCATTCCCCGTGGGGGACATGGTTTCCCATCTCTGTCCCACATCACGTGAACAACGCCATGGTTCACTGTTTCCATCTTCCATTCGCTGCATCATTGTGGGGCCTTCCGGCTGTGGAAAGACAAATCTTTTGCTAACGCTCATTACAGCGCCCAATGGTCTGCGTTTTCAAAATATTTATATTTTTGCAAAATCTCTCTACCAACCCCTCTACGTGTTTCTGGATCAAGTCATGTCTGGATTACAAAAAGAGAATATGGGTTATTTTACATTTTCCATGCAAGAAAATGTGATTTCACCGGATGAGGTAAAGCCTGATTCACTCATGATTTTCGATGATGTATCCACTGAACGTCAAGGCATCATTCAAAGCTATTTCAGCATGGGTCGTCACAAACATATCGATTGCTTCTATCTTGGACAAACGTATTCAAAAATGTCCAAACAGTTGATTCGTGACAATGCCAATGTCATTGTTTTATTTCGTCAGGACGAGAGGAACAGTCGTCACATTTATAATGAACATGTGAATCCGGATATGACCTTTCAAATGTTTACAGAATTGTGTGCCAAGTGCTGGAACAGTCAACGTCATGCCTGTTTAGTGATTGACAAACAAAGTGAACTCAACCAAGGACGGTATCGCTTAGGGTTTGATCATTTTATTGCTATTTAAGGCCTTGTCTCATTCCCCGGCAAGTCATTTGCCAAGACACCATGGCGTTAGCAGAGAGTCAATTGAAAAAGCATATTATTAGAGCAAAAAATACTATTCGCCAAAAGTTTCGTCAATTGAAACAATCACGTGCCAATCATGCTTTGTTTATTCAGCAACATTTAGCACCTCCACTAAAAGCCATGTTGAAACCCTCTTTCAAGCCATCTGAAACGCTACCCACCGTTTCACAAGCCACGCAGACGCTGCACGAGGACCCTGAGGAAGAGGAACAGGAAGATTTGACTAGTGTTAGTGAAGTTGAGGATGAGGAGGAACAAGTGTTTACGCCTCAAAAAAAGGCCGCACCCCTTGCAGAGTTTTTGAGAAAAAAGAAATCCTTGGCCATGGTCGAAACACCTTGCCCTTCCAGGGCGTCTCCGTTTTCACAACTCTTGGCCACCCCTCAACATAAAGCTCAACTGAAAACCATTTTAATAAAATATTATGGATCAACATTGGAACCCTATTTCACCGATCTATTTATTGGGAACACAGATACCACGTATGGTGTTCGCTATGAGGATGATAGTTTTAAAATTGGCGATTCATCCATTAAATTTGCTCGTACTAAAGCTGTCATTAAAAACATTAACTATAAATTAACGCCAGGACTGTTAAAGCTGCTCTTTTCTCGGACCCCCTCTTCCCATGATTATACGTCAGAGGATCTTGAAAAATATAAATCCATTTTATTGGATACCCATGCTCACAAAAGACAGTATGATCCCACGCAACAAGTGAATGCCAATATATCTCAAAAATATAAAACCATCATTGCAAAAATGTTTCCCACTAGTCAAAGTATTCGTCGTAAAGTGTCCGCTTCGGGAGTGACATTTAAACCATTAAAACCCCTTGTGGATGTTACCTACTGGCACAATCCCAATAAGCTCGTCCAGCGGCTACAATTGTTGCATGCCTCACGTCAAGCTGGCCACACCGGTCACGATTGGGAAATTCAAGAAATTGAACAAGAACTTCGAAATGCCAAAATTATTGTTTAAGCCCTCACCCATTAAAATGGGTATTGCTCACGAGTTGCATCGCCCAGCTAGGCGTCACTATCCGCGACTCAAGGTGATTTCACGAGGTGTGGATGAACTTTGGCAGGCTGACTTGGTTGAAATGATACCCTATGCTGGCGTTAACGACGGTGTACGCTATATGTTGACCGTCATTGATGTCTATTCCAAAATGGCCTTTGTTGAACCTGTGCGTCGCAAGTCTGGTCCACTAGTTACCAAGGCCTTTCAACATATTATTCAACACTCCAAACGTCAACCTCAGTTGCTACAAACCGACCAGGGGAAAGAATTTTTCAACAAGGATTTCTCCAGTTTTCTCAAATCTAAGGATATTCACCATTACACCACGTACAGCAATCTGAAAGCCAGTGTGGTCGAGCGGTTCAACCGAACATTGAAAACCCATATGTGGAAAGCGTTTACCGCTCAGGGCAGTTATCGCTGGTTGGACATGTTACCTGAGCTAGTGTCACGTTACAATGACACCAAACATAGAACGATTGGGACCAAGCCACGCCTCGTGACTAAAAATATTCAGCGATTGGATAAACTGTTTAACCCCATAAAAGCAGCCGATCCTAAACGTCACCGACTGAACATTGGGGATTTTGTTCGTGTGAGCAAATTTAAGTCTGCCTTCAATAAGGGCTACACGCCTCAGTGGGGGACTGAACTATTTCGAATTCGTCGAGTCTACTTGGACAGTCCAGTCACCTATTTACTCGAGGACCTCAACCATCAACCCATAAAAGGTAGATTTTATCTCCATGAACTTCAGAAAACAGCATTTCCTCAGCATTATCTTGTGGAAAAAGTGTTGAAACAAAAAGGAAATAAACTCTACGTCAAATGGTTAGGGTTTAACTCTACGTTTAATTCTTGGATCAATAAATTACATGTTGTGTGAACCTGTGTACTTTTTATTTATTCACACATGTTGTACACCACCTATAGCTCTATGTGTACAGCGCTCCGCGCTTCATGCATGTTCATACATGTTTGTCTTTCCCTTTCCTCCTGTGTTCTCTCATACATCACCCCCTCCCCTCTCCCTCCCTTCACCTCCCACCACTGCTGTTTGCAGCTCTTGCCTATCTATTGGTTGTGACATGATTCCCACAAGTTGCATTATACTTTTTACTGATTCAGCGATTCCCACGCTTTGAACATTCTCTTATCGTGCACGTGGACAGATAACACCCAAGCGAACACCTGTGCCGGATCAAATTTCACCTGAACTTGCATTTTGTCACGTACGAAGCAAGACAGGATGTAACTTGTTAACAGTTATCGCGCACGTGGACAGCTAACACCCAAGCGAACACCTGTGCCGGATCAAATTTCACGTCAACTTGCATTTTGTCACGTACGAAGCAAGACAGGATGTAACTTGTTAACAGTTATCGCGCATGTAAATAGATAACGTCCCAAGCGAACACCTGCGGTAGATCAAATTTCACGTCAACTTGCATTTTGTCACGTACGAAGCAAAACAGGATGTCACTGGTTTAGCCTACATGTGGTTTCACAAATGTGTGTGTGCATGCCTTTCACACTCCCCTGCAACCACGATGGTCAGATTATTTCACCTTCAAGCGTCACCTGTTGTCAAGTCAGATCAACGCCTTCCAATAATCTCAAATGACCTTCACCTCCTGCTCGTCGGCAAGTTTATTTTCTCTACTCGCTTCGACCAACATAGAACCTAGTTCTCATCACCGTTTACACGTTAAAGGTAAAATATCAGAAAACGCACCCTCGCTCTGTCATACACCGACCCGCCGAAATAGCGATTGATCTATTGAGCACAGCCACCGTGGTCAGCGACAGGTTCGTTGAAACACACACACACCCAGCCGTATCGTCTCTCTCAACCACCACGCTTCATGGACATTATAAACAGGTAAAGAAAAAGAAAACGTTTTTTCAACATGTATGGCGTTAGGCCCTTTGTGAATTATTTTTTGAAAAAAATATCTACCACACTCGAAAGGGGGCGTTACCCCGAGTCCTAGGACACCTCCTACACGTCTCTAGCGTTATTGGTTCGTGAGATATCGGCAAAAATCACAAAAAACACGTGTTTACCCCAAAATCGCGTTTCCAATTTTTTTTTAAAAATATAACGAGTGGTCCATAGCAAAGAGGACGTCACTCCGAGTCCTTGGACCCCTCGTTCATGTCTCTAGCATACTTGGTTCGCGAGATATAGCAAAAAGTCTAAAATCACGTTTTTACCCCAAAAAGACCGTGTTTCCAGATTTTCACCTTTTCGACACCTACATTCCCGTAAAGAGCACAACGAGACGAAAAAAACGAATCCAAGCACGCCCTCCTAGCATGGCTCCTTCCATTCCAAGGTCGCAGGGGCTCACCACTTGCTTTTGGAAGCAGCTCCCCCACCATCCCACTACTACACACAATTTTTTTCTCTAGAGACTTGAAATTTATTTTGGGAGTAGAGGGGGTAGGGACCATTGATTTACGTCAAACAATTTTTTTTGTAGAGTTCCTAGTTTCCAAAATATAGAATTTTCAAAATTCGAGTTCTTTTCAAAAAAACATAAAAAATAAAAAAGTTTTATTATAGAAAATAAAGGTCATAAAGACCATTCGTTTGAGCCATGGAACAACGTTCTACCATGTTTGGTTTTCAAACTATCACCAACTTTCGAAAACAAAAATTTTCAAAAAAAAATTCAAAAATATAACAAGTAGTCCATAGCAAAGAGGACGTCAGCCCGAGTCCAACAATACCTCATTTGTCAAAATCGGACCACGCGTTCGAGAGATATTTAACATGGCTGAGGCTTAGTAGTGGTAAGAGGAGGGTTCTAGAGTGGCTTGGAACTGTCATTACTCCACTACTACTGCTACCGCCTGCTGCACCAACAGTCCAAGTTTCACTTCCATAGAGCGTCACGCTCCAAACAAAGGCGCCTGAATACCGGTATCTATGTGTAAGCTGGCTCAGCGGTAACGCTACCGCCTGCTGCTCCAACAGTCCGAGTTTCACTTCCATAGAGCGCCACGATCCAAACAAAGGCTCCTGAATACCGGTATCTATGTGTGAGCTGGCTCAGCGGTAACGCTACGGCCTGCTGCACCATCAGTCCAAGTTTCACTTCCATAGAGCGTCACGCTCGAAACAAAGGCTCCCGAATACCGGTATCTATGTGTCAGCTGGCTCAGCGGTAACGCTACTGCCTGCTGCACCAACAGTCCAAGTTTCACTTCCATAGAGCGTCACGCTCCAAACAAAGGCTCCCGAATACCGGTATCTATGTGTGAGCTGGCTCAGCGGTAACGCTACCGCCTGCTGCACCAACAGTCCGAGTTTCACTTCCATAGAGCGTCACGCTCCAAACAAAGGCTCCCGAATACCGGTATCTATGTGTGAGCTGGCTCAGCGGTAACGCTACCGCCTGCTGCACCAACAGTCCAAGTTTCACTTCCATAGAGCGTCACGCTCCAAACAAAGGCTCCCGAATACCGGTATCTATGTGTGAGCTGGCTCAGCGGTATCGCTACCGCCTGCTGCTCCAACAGTCCAAGTTTCACTTCCATAGAGCGTCACGCTCCAAACAAAGGCTCCTGAATACCGGTATCTATGTGTGAGCTGGCTCAGCGGTATCGCTACCGCCTGCTGCACCAACAGTCCAAGTTTCACTTCCATAGAGCGCCACGCTCCAAACAAAGGCTCCCGAATACCGGTATCTATGTGTGAGCTGGCTCAGCGGTAACGCTACTGCCTGCTGCACCAACAGTCCAAGTTTCACTTCCATAGAGCGTCACGCTCCAAACAAAGGCTCCTGAATACCGGTATCTATGTGTGAGCTGGCTCAGCGGTAACGCTACCGCCTGCTGCACCAACAGTCCAAGTTTCACTTCCATAGAGCGTCACGCTCCAAACAAAGGCTCCTGAATACCGGTATCTATGTGTGAGCTGGCTCAGCGGTAACGCTACCGCCTGCTGCACCAACAGTCCAAGTTTCACTTCCATAGAGCGTCACGCTCCAAACAAAGGCTCCCGAATACCGGTATCTATGTGTGAGCTGGCTCAGCGGTAACGCTACCGCCTGCTGCTCCAACAGTCCGAGTTTCACTTCCATAGAGCGTCACGCTCCAAACAAAGGCGCCTGAATACCGGTATCTATGTGTGTGCTGGCTCAGCGGTAACGCTACTGCCTGCTGCACCAACAGTCCAAGTTTCACTTCCATAGAGCGTCACGCTCCAAACAAAGGCTCCCGAATACCGGTATCTATGTGTGAGCTGGCTCAGCGGTAACGCTACTGCCTGCTGCACCAACAGTCCAAGTTTCACTTCCATAGAGCGTCACGCTCCAAACAAAGGCTCCCAAATACCGGTATCTATGTGTGAGCTGGCTCAGCGGTAACGCTACCGCCTGCTGCACCAACAGTCCAAGTTTCACTTCCATAGAGCGTCACGCTCCAGACAAAGGCTCCCGAATACCGGTATCTATGTGTGAGCTGGCTCAGCGGTAACGCTACCGCCTGCTGCACCAACAGTCCAAGTTTCACTTCCATAGAGCGTCACGCTCCAAACAAAGGCTCCCGAATACCGGTATCTATGTGTGAGCTGGCTCAGCGGTAACGCTACCGCCTGCTGCACCAACAGTCCGAGTTTCACTTCCATAGAGCGTCACGCTCCAAACAAAGACTCCCGGATACCGGTATCTATGTGTGAGCTGGCTCAGCGGTAACGCTACTGCCTGCTGCACCAACAGTCCGAGTTTCACTTCCATAGAGCGTCACGCTCCAAACAAAGGCTCCCGGATACCGGTATCTATGTGTCAGCTGGCTCAGCGGTAACGCTACCGCCTGCTGCACCAACAGTCCAAGTTTCACTTCCATAGAGCGTCACGCTCCAAACAAAGGCTCCCGAATACCGGTATCTATGTGTGAGCTGGCTCAGCGGTAACGCTACCGCCTGCTGCACCAACAGTCCGAGTTTCACTTCCATAGAGCGTCACGCTCCAAACAAAGGCTCCCGGATACCGGTATCTATGTGTGAGCTGGCTCAGCGGTAACGCTACCGCCTGCTCCACCAACAGTCCAAGTTTCACTTCCATAGAGCGTCACGCTCCAAACAAAGGCTCCCAAATACCGGTATCTATGTGTCAGCTGGCTCAGCGGTAACGCTACCGCCTGCTGCACCAACAGTCCAAGTTTCACTTCCATAGAGCGCCACGCTCCAAACAAAGGCTCCCGAATACCGGTATCTATGTGTGAGCTGGCTCAGCGGTAACGCTACCGCCTGCTGCTCCAACAGTCCGAGTTTCACTTCCATAGAGCGTCACGCTCCAAACAAAGGCGCCTGAATACCGGTATCTATGTGTGAGCTGGCTCAGCGGTAACGCTACCGCCTGCTGCACCGACAGTCCGAGTTTCACTTCCATAGAGCGACACGCTCCAAACAAAGGCGCCTGAATACCGGTATCTATGTGTGAGCTGGCTCAGCGGTAACGCTACTGCCTGCTGCACCAACAGTCCAAGTTTCACTTCCATAGAGCGTCACGCTCCAAACAAAGGCTCCCAAATACCGGTATCTATGTGTGAGCTGGCTCAGCGGTAACGCTACTGCCTGCTGCACCAACAGTCCAAGTTTCACTTCCATAGAGCGTCACGCTCCAAACAAAGGCTCCCGAATACCGGTATCTATGTGTGAGCTGGCTCAGCGGTAACGCTACCGCCTGCTGCACCAACAGTCCGAGTTTCACTTCCATAGAGCGTCACGCTCCAAACAAAGGCTCCCGAATACCGGTATCTATGTGTGAGCTGGCTCAGCGGTAACGCTACTGCCTGCTGCACCAACAGTCCGAGTTTCACTTCCATAGAGCGTCACGCTCCAAACAAAGGCTCCCGGATACCGGTATCTATGTGTGAGCTGGCTCAGCGGTAAAGCTACTGCCTGCTGCACCAACAGTCCGAGTATCACTTCCATAGAGCGTCACGCTCCAAACAAAGGCTCCCGAATACCGGTATCTATGTGTGAGCTCGCTCAGCGGTAACGCTACTGCCTGCTGCACCAACAGTCCGAGTTTCACTTCCATAGAGCGCCACGCTCCAAACAAAGGCTCCCGAATACCGGTATCTATGTGTGAGCTGGCTCAGCGGTAACGCTACTGCCTGCTGCACCAACAGTCCAAGTTTCACTTCCATAGAGCGTCACGCTCCAAACAAAGGCTCCCAAATACCGGTATCTATGTGTGAGCTGGCTCAGCGGTAACGCTACCGCCTGCTGCACCAACAGTCCGAATTTCACTTCCATAGAGCGTCACGCTCCAAACAAAGGCGCCTGAATACCGGTATCTATGTGTCAGCTGGCTCAGCGGTAACGCTACCGCCTGCTGCACCAACAGTCCAAGTTTCACTTCCATAGAGCGTCACGCTCCAAACAAAGGCTCCCAAATACCGGTATCTATGTGTGAGCTGGCTCAGCGGTAACGCTACCGCCTGCTGCACCAACAGTCCAAGTTTCACTTCCATAGAGCGTCACGCTCCAAACAAAGGCTCCCAAATACCGGTATCTATGTGTGAGCTGGCTCAGCGGTAACGCTACTGCCTGCTGCACCAACAGTCCAAGTTTCACTTCCATAGAGCGTCACGCTCCAAACAAAGGCTCCTGAATACCGGTATCTATGTGTGAGCTGGCTCAGCGGTAACGCTACTGCCTGCTGCACCAACAGTCCAAGTTTCAGTTCCATAGAGCGTCACGCTCCAAACAAAGGCTCCCGAATACCGGTATCTATGTGTGAGCTGGCTCAGCGGTAACGCTACCGCCTGCTGCTCCAACAGTCCAAGTTTCACTTCCATAGAGCGCCACGCTCCAAACAAAGGCTCCCGAATACCGGTATCTATGTGTCAGCTGGCTCAGCGGTAACGCTACCGCCTGCTGCACCAACAGTCCGAGTTTCACTTCCATAGAGCGTCACGCTCCAAACAAAGGCTCCCAAATACCGGTATCTATGTGTGAGCTGGCTCAGCGGTAACGCTACTGCCTGCTGCACCAACAGTCCGAGTTTCACTTCCATAGAGCGTCACGCTCCAAACAAAGGCTCCCGAATACCGGTATCTATGTGTGAGCTCGCTCAGCGGTAACGCTACCGCCTGCTGCTCCAACAGTCCGAGTTTCACTTCCATAGAGCGTCACGCTCCAAACAAAGGCTCCCGAATACCGGTATCTATGTGTGAGCTGGCTCAGCGGTAACGCTACTGCCTGCTGCACCAACAGTCCGAGTTTCACTTCCATACAGCGTCACGCTCCAACCAATAGCTCCCGAATACCGGTATCTATGTGTGAGCTGGCTCAGCGGTAACGCTACCGCCTGCTGCACCAACAGTCCAAGTTTCACTTCCATAGAGCGTCACGCTCCAAACAAAGGCTCCCGAATACCGGTATCTATGTGTCAGCTGGCTCAGCGGTAACGTTACCGCCTGCTGCACCAACAGTCCAAGTTTCACTTCCATAGAGCGTCACGCTCCAAACAAAGGCTCCCGAATACCGGTATCTATGTGTCAGCTGGCTCAGCGGTAACGCTACCGCCTGCTGCACCAACAGTCCAAGTTTCACTTCCATAGAGCGTCACGCTCCAAACAAAGGCTCCCGAATACCGGTATCTATGTGTGAGCTGGCTCAGCGGTAACGCTACTGCCTGCTGCACCAACAGTCCAAGTTTCACTTCCATAGAGCGTCACGCTCCAAACAAAGGCTCCCGAATACCGGTATCTATGTGTCAGCTGGCTCAGCGGTAACGCTACTGCCTGCTGCACCAACAGTCCAAGTTTCACTTCCATAGAGCGCCACGCTCCAAACAAAGGCTCCCGAATACCGGTATCTTTGTGTGAGCTGGCTCAGCGGTAACGCTACTGCCTGCTGCACCAACAGTCCGCGTTTCACTTCCATAGAGCGTCACGCTCCAGACAAAGGCTCCCGAATACCGGTATCTATGTGTGAGCTGGCTCAGCGGTAACGCTACCGCCTGCTGCACCAACAGTCCGAGTTTCACTTCCATAGAGCGTCACGCTCCAAACAAAGGCTCCCGAATACCGGTATCTATGTGTGAGCTGGCTCAGCGGTAACGCTACTGCCTGCTGCACCAACAGTCCGAGTTTCACTTCCATAGAGCGTCACGCTCCAGACAAAGGCTCCCGAATAACGGTATCTATGTGTGAGCTGGCTCAGCGGTAACGCTACTGCCTGCTGCACCAACAGTCCAAGTTTCACTTCCATAGAGCGCCACGCTCCAGACAAAGGCTCCCGAATACCGGTATCTATGTGTGAGCTGGCTCAGCGGTAACGCTACTGCCTGCTGCACCAACAGTCCGAGTTTCACTTCCATAGAGCGTCACGCTCCAGACAAAGGCTCCCGAATACCGGTATCTATGTGTGAGCTGGCTCAGCGGTAACGCTACCGCCTGCTGCACCAACAGTCCAAGTTTCACTTCCATAGAGCGTCACGCTCCAAACAAAGGCTCCCAAATACCGGTATCTATGTGTGAGCTGGCTCAGCGGTAACGCTACTGCCTGCTGCACCAACAGTCCAAGTTTCACTTCCATAGAGCGTCACGCTCCAAACAAAGGCTCCCAAATACCGGTATCTATGTGTGAGCTGGCTCAGCGGTAACGCTACTGCCTGCTGCACCAACAGTCCGAGTTTCACTTCCATAGAGCGTCACGCTCCAAACAAAGGCTCCCGAATACCGGTATCTATGTGTGAGCTGGCTCAGCGGTAACGCTACTGCCTGCTGCACCAACAGTCCAAGTTTCACTTCCATAGAGCGTCACGCTCCAAACAAAGGCTCCCGAATACCGGTATCTATGTGTGAGCTGGCTCAGCGGTAACGCTACTGCCTGCTGCACCAACAGTCCAAGTTTCACTTCCATAGAGCGTCACGCTCCAAACAAAGGCTCCCAAATACCGGTATCTATGTGTGAGCTGGCTCAGCGGTAACGCTACCGCCTGCTGCTCCAACAGTCCAAGTTTCACTTCCATAGAGCGTCACGCTCCAGACAAAGGCTCCCGAATACCGGTATCTATGTGTGAGCTGGCTCAGCGGTAACGCTACCGCCTGCTGCACCGACAGTCCAAGTTTCACTTCCATAGAGCGTCACGCTCCAGACAAAGGCTCCCGAATACCGGTATCTATGTGTGAGCTGGCTCAGCGGTAACGCTACCGCCTGCTGCACCAACAGTCCGAGTTTCACTTCCATAGAGCGCCACGCTCCAAACAAAGGCTCCCGAATACCGGTATCTATGTGTGAGCTGGCTCAGCGGTAACGCTACCGCCTGCTGCACCAACAGTCCGAGTTTCACTTCCATAGAGCGTCACGCTCCAAACAAAGGCTCCCGAATACCGGTATCTATGTGTGAGCTGGCTCAGCGGTAACGCTACCGCCTGCTGCACCAACAGTCCAAGTTTCACTTCCATAGAGCGTCACGCTCCAAACAAAGGCTCCCAAATACCGGTATCTATGTGTGAGCTGGCTCAGCGGTAACGCTACCGCCTGCTGCACCAACAGTCCAAGTTTCACTTCCATAGAGCGTCACGCTCGAAACAAAGGCTCCCAAATACCGGTATCTATGTGTGAGCTGGCTCAGCGGTAACGCTACTGCCTGCTGCACCAACAGTCCAAGTTTCACTTCCATAGAGCGTCACGCTCCAAACAAAGGCTCCTGAATACCGGTATCTATGTGTGAGCTGGCTCAGCGGTAACGCTACTGCCTGCTGCACCAACAGTCCAAGTTTCAGTTCCATAGAGCGTCACGCTCCAAACAAAGGCTCCCGAATACCGGTATCTATGTGTGAGCTGGCTCAGCGGTAACGCTACCGCCTGCTGCTCCAACAGTCCAAGTTTCACTTCCATAGAGCGCCACGCTCCAAACAAAGGCTCCCGAATACCGGTATCTATGTGTCAGCTGGCTTAGCGGTAACGCTACCGCCTGCTGCACCAACAGTCCGAGTTTCACTTCCATAGAGCGTCACGCTCCAAACAAAGGCTCCCAAATACCGGTATCTATGTGTGAGCTGGCTCAGCGGTAACGCTACTGCCTGCTGCACCAACAGTCCGAGTTTCACTTCCATAGAGCGTCACGCTCCAAACAAAGGCTCCCGAATACCGGTATCTATGTGTGAGCTCGCTCAGCGGTAACGCTACCGCCTGCTGCTCCAACAGTCCGAGTTTCACTTCCATAGAGCGTCACGCTCCAAACAAAGGCTCCCGAATACCGGTATCTATGTGTGAGCTGGCTCAGCGGTAACGCTACTGCCTGCTGCTCCAACAGTCCGAGTTTCACTTCCATAGAGCGTCACGCTCCAACCAAAGGCTCCCGAATACCGGTATCTATGTGTGAGCTGGCTCAGCGGTAACGCTACCGCCTGCTGCACCAACAGTCCAAGTTTCACTTCCATAGAGCGTCACGCTCCAAACAAAGGCTCCCGAATACCGGTATCTATGTGTCAGCTGGCTCAGCGGTAACGCTACCGCCTGCTGCACCAACAGTCCAAGTTTCACTTCCATAGAGCGTCACGCTCCAAACAAAGGCTCCCGAATACCGGTATCTATGTGTCAGCTGGCTCAGCGGTAACGCTACCGCCTGCTGCACCAACAGTCCAAGTTTCACTTCCATAGAGCGTCACGCTCCAAACAAAGGCTCCCGAATACCGGTATCTATGTGTGAGCTGGCTCAGCGGTAACGCTACTGCCTGCTGCACCAACAGTCCAAGTTTCACTTCCATAGAGCGTCACGCTCCAAACAAAGGCTCCCGAATACCGGTATCTATGTGTCAGCTGGCTCAGCGGTAACGCTACTGCCTGCTGCACCAACAGTCCAAGTTTCACTTCCATAGAGCGCCACGCTCCAAACAAAGGCTCCCGAATACCGGTATCTATGTGTGTGCTGGCTCAGCGGTAACGCTACTGCCTGCTGCACCAACAGTCCGCGTTTCACTTCCATAGAGCGTCACGCTCCAGACAAAGGCTCCCGAATACCTGTATCTATGTGTGAGCTGGCTCAGCGGTAACGCTACCGCCTGCTGCACCAACAGTCCGAGTTTCACTTCCATAGAGCGTCACGCTCCAAACAAAGGCTCCCGAATACCGGTATCTATGTGTGAGCTGGCTCAGCGGTAACGCTACTGCCTGCTGCACCAACAGTCCGAGTTTCACTTCCATAGAGCGTCACGCTCCAGACAAAGGCTCCCGAATAACGGTATCTATGTGTGAGCTGGCTCAGCGGTAACGCTACTGCCTGCTGCACCAACAGTCCAAGTTTCACTTCCATAGAGCGCCACGCTCCAGACAAAGGCTCCCGAATACCGGTATCTATGTGTGAGCTGGCTCAGCGGTAACGCTACTGCCTGCTGCACCAACAGTCCGAGTTTCACTTCCATAGAGCGTCACGCTCCAGACAAAGGCTCCCGAATACCGGTATCTATGTGTGAGCTGGCTCAGCGGTAACGCTACCGCCTGCTGCACCAACAGTCCAAGTTTCACTTCCATAGAGCGTCACGCTCCAAACAAAGGCTCCCAAATACCGGTATCTATGTGTGAGCTGGCTCAGCGGTAACGCTACTGCCTGCTGCACCAACAGTCCAAGTTTCACTTCCATAGAGCGTCACGCTACAAACAAAGGCTCCCAAATACCGGTATCTATGTGTGAGCTGGCTCAGCGGTAACGCTACTGCCTGCTGAACCAACAGTCCGAGTTTCACTTCCATAGAGCGTCACGCTCCAAACAAAGGCTCCCGAATACCGGTATCTATGGGTGAGCTGGCTCAGCGGTAACGCTACTGCCTGCTGCACCAACAGTCCAAGTTTCACTTCCATAGAGCGTCACGCTCCAAACAAAGGCTCCCGAATACCGGTATCTATGTGTGAGCTGGCTCAGCGGTAACGCTACTGCCTGCTGCACCAACAGTCCAAGTTTCACTTCCATAGAGCGTCACGCTCCAAACAAAGGCTCCCAAATACCGGTATCTATGTGTGAGCTGGCTCAGCGGTAACGCTACCGCCTGCTGCTCCAACAGTCCAAGTTTCACTTCCATAGAGCGTCACGCTCCAGACAAAGGCTCCCGAATACCGGTATCTATGTGTGAGCTGGCTCAGCGGTAACGCTACCGCCTGCTGCACCGACAGTCCAAGTTTCACTTCCATAGAGCGTCACGCTCCAGACAAAGGCTCCCGAATACCGGTATCTATGTGTGAGCTGGCTCAGCGGTAACGCTACCGCCTGCTGCACCAACAGTCCGAGTTTCACTTCCATAGAGCGCCACGCTCCAAACAAAGGCTCCCGAATACCGGTATCTATGTGTGAGCTGGCTCAGCGGTAACGCTACCGCCTGCTGCACCAACAGTCCGAGTTTCACTTCCATAGAGCGTCACGCTCCAAACAAAGGCTCCCGAATACCGGTATCTATGTGTGAGCTGGCTCAGCGGTAACGCTACTGCCTGCTGCACCAACAGTCCAAGTTTCACTTCCATAGAGCGTCACGCTCCAAACAAAGGCTCCCAAATACCGGTATCTATGTGTCAGCTGGCTCAGCGGTAACGCTACTGCCTGCTGCACCAACAGTCCAAGTTTCACTTCCATAGAGCGTCACGCTCCAAACAAAGGCTCCCAAATACCGGTATCTATGTGTGAGCTGGCTCAGCGGTAACGCTACCGCCTGCTGCACCAACAGTCCAAGTTTCACTTCCATAGAGCGTCACGCTCCAAACAAAGGCTCCCAAATACCGGTATCTATGTGTGAGCTGGCTCAGCGGTAACGCTACCGCCTGCTGCACCAACAGTCCAAGTTTCACTTCCATAGAGCGTCACGCTCCAGACAAAGGCTCCCGAATACCGGTATCTATGTGTGAGCTGGCTCAGCGGTAACGCTACCGCCTGCTGCACCAACAGTCCAAGTTTCACTTCCATAGAGCGTCACGCTCCAGACAAAGGCTCCCGAATACCGGTATCTATGTGTCAGCTGGCTCAGCGGTAACGCTACCGCCTGCTGCACCAACAGTCCAAGTTTCACTTCCATAGAGCGTCACGCTCCAAACAAAGGCTCCTGAATACCGGTATCTATGTGTGAGCTGGCTCAGCGGTAACGCTACCGCCTGCTGCACCAACAGTCCAAGTTTCACTTCCATAGAGCGTCACGCTCCAAACAAAGGCTCCCGAATACCGGTATCTATGTGTGAGCTGGCTCAGCGGTATCGCTACCGCCTGCTGCACCAACAGTCCAAGTTTCACTTCCATAGAGCGCCACGCTCCAAACAAAGGCTCCCGAATACCGGTATCTATGTGTGAGCTGGCTCAGCGGTAACGCTACCGCCTGCTGCACCAACAGTCCAAGTTTCACTTCCATAGAGCGTCACGCTCCAAACAAAGGCTCCCGAATACCGGTATCAATGTGTCAGCTGGCTCAGCGGTAACGCTACTGCCTGCTGCACCAACAGTCCAAGTTTCACTTCCATAGAGCGTCACGCTCCAAACAAAGGCTCCCAAATACCGGTATCTATGTGTGAGCTGGCTCAGCGGTAACGCTACTGCCTGCTGCACCAACAGTCCGAGTTTCACTTCCATAGAGCGTCACGCTCCAAACAAAGGCTCCCGAATACCGGTATCTATGTGTGAGCTGGCTCAGCGGTAACGCTACTGCCTGCTGCACCAACAGTCCAAGTTTCACTTCCATAGAGCGTCACGCTCCAGACAAAGGCTCCCGAATACCGGTATCTATGTGTCAGCTGGCTCAGCGGTGACGCTACCGCCTGCTGCACCAACAGTCCAAGTTTCACTTCCATAGAGCGTCACGCTCCAAACAAAGGCTCCTGAATACCGGTATCTATGTGTGAGCTGGCTCAGCGGTAACGCTACCACCAGCTGCTCCAACAGTCCGAGTTTCACTTCCATAGAGCGTCACGCTCCAAACAAAGGCTCCCGAATACCGGTATCTATGTGTGAGCTGGCTCAGCGGTAACGCTACCGCCTGCTGCACCGACAGTGCAAGTTTCACTTCCATAGAGCGTCACGCTCCAAACAAAGGCTCCCGAATACCGGTATCTATGTGTGAGCTGGCTCAGCGGTAACGCTACCGCCTGCTGCACCAACAGTCCAAGTTTCACTTCCATAGAGCGTCACGCTCCAAACAAAGGCTCCCGAATACCGGTATCTATGTGTGAGCTGGCTCAGCGGTAACGCTACCGCCTGCTGCACCAACAGTCCAAGTTTCACTTCCATAGAGCGTCACGCTCCAAACAAAGGCTCCCAAATACCGGTATCTATGTGTGAGCTGGCTCAGCGGTAACGCTACTGCCTGCTGCACCAACAGTCCAAGTTTCACTTCCATAGAGCGTCACGCTCCAAACAAAGGCTCCCAAATACCGGTATCTATGTGTGAGCTGGCTCAGCGGTAACGCTACTGCCTGCTGCACCAACAGTCCAAGTTTCACTTCCATAGAGCGCCACGCTCCAAACAAAGGCGCCTGAATACCGGTATCTATGTGTGAGCTGGCTCAGCGGTAACGCTACCGCCTGCTGCACCAACAGTCCGAGTTTCACTTCCATAGAGCGTCACGCTCCAAACAAAGGCTCCCGAATACCGGTATCTATGTGTGAGCTGGCTCAGCGGTAACGCTACCGCCTGCTGCACCAACAGTCCGAGTTTCACTTCCATAGAGCGTCACGCTCCAAACAAAGGCTCCCGAATACCGGTATCTATGTGTGAGCTGGCTCAGCGGTAACGCTACTGCCTGCTGCACCAACAGTCCAAGTTTCACTTCCATAGAGCGTCACGCTCCAAACAAAGGCTCCCAAATACCGGTATCTATGTGTGAGCTGGCTCAGCGGTAACGCTACCGCCTGCTGCACCAACAGTCCGAGTTTCACTTCCATAGAGCGACACGCTCCAAACAAAGGCTCCCGAATACCGGTATCTATGTGTGAGCTGGCTCAGCGGTAACGCTACCGCCTGCTGCACCAACAGTCCGAGTTTCACTTCCATAGAGCGTCACGCTCCAAACAAAGGCTCCCGAATACCGGTATCTATGTGTGAGCTGGCTCAGCGGTAACGCTACTGCCTGCTGCACCAACAGTCCAAGTTTCACTTCCATAGAGCGTCACGCTCCAAACAAAGGCTCCCGAATACCGGTATCTATGTGTGAGCTGGCTCAGCGGTAACGCTACTGCCTGCTGCACCAACAGTCCAAGTTTCACTTCCATAGAGCGTCACGCTCCAAACAAAGGCTCCCAAATACCGGTATCTATGTGTGAGCTGGCTCAGCGGTAACGCTACTGCCTGCTGCACCAACAGTCCAAGTTTCACTTCCATAGAGCGCCACGCTCCAAACAAAGGCGCCTGAATACCGGTATCTATGTGTGAGCTGGCTCAGCGGTAACGCTACTGCCTGCTGCACCAACAGTCCAAGTTTCACTTCCATAGAGCGCCACGCTCCAAACAAAGGCTCCCGAATACCGGTATCTATGTGTGTGCTGGCTCAGCGGTAACGCTACTGCCTGCTGCACCAACAGTCCGCGTTTCACTTCCATAGAGCGTCACGCTCCAGACAAAGGCTCCCGAATACCTGTATCTATGTGTGAGCTGGCTCAGCGGTAACGCTACCGCCTGCTGCACCAACAGTCCGAGTTTCACTTCCATAGAGCGTCACGCTCCAAACAAAGGCTCCCGAATACCGGTATCTATGTGTGAGCTGGCTCAGCGGTAACGCTACTGCCTGCTGCACCAACAGTCCGAGTTTCACTTCCATAGAGCGTCACGCTCCAGACAAAGGCTCCCGAATAACGGTATCTATGTGTGAGCTGGCTCAGCGGTAACGCTACTGCCTGCTGCACCAACAGTCCAAGTTTCACTTCCATAGAGCGCCACGCTCCAGACAAAGGCTCCCGAATACCGGTATCTATGTGTGAGCTGGCTCAGCGGTAACGCTACTGCCTGCTGCACCAACAGTCCGAGTTTCACTTCCATAGAGCGTCACGCTCCAGACAAAGGCTCCCGAATACCGGTATCTATGTGTGAGCTGGCTCAGCGGTAACGCTACCGCCTGCTGCACCAACAGTCCAAGTTTCACTTCCATAGAGCGTCACGCTCCAAACAAAGGCTCCCAAATACCGGTATCTATGTGTGAGCTGGCTCAGCGGTAACGCTACTGCCTGCTGCACCAACAGTCCAAGTTTCACTTCCATAGAGCGTCACGCTACAAACAAAGGCTCCCAAATACCGGTATCTATGTGTGAGCTGGCTCAGCGGTAACGCTACTGCCTGCTGAACCAACAGTCCGAGTTTCACTTCCATAGAGCGTCACGCTCCAAACAAAGGCTCCCGAATACCGGTATCTATGGGTGAGCTGGCTCAGCGGTAACGCTACTGCCTGCTGCACCAACAGTCCAAGTTTCACTTCCATAGAGCGTCACGCTACAAACAAAGGCTCCCAAATACCGGTATCTATGTGTGAGCTGGCTCAGCGGTAACGCTACTGCCTGCTGAACCAACAGTCCGAGTTTCACTTCCATAGAGCGTCACGCTCCAAACAAAGGCTCCCGAATACCGGTATCTATGGGTGAGCTGGCTCAGCGGTAACGCTACTGCCTGCTGCACCAACAGTCCAAGTTTCACTTCCATAGAGCGTCACGCTCCAAACAAAGGCTCCCGAATACCGGTATCTATGTGTGAGCTGGCTCAGCGGTAACGCTACTGCCTGCTGCACCAACAGTCCAAGTTTCACTTCCATAGAGCGTCACGCTCCAAACAAAGGCTCCCAAATACCGGTATCTATGTGTGAGCTGGCTCAGCGGTAACGCTACCGCCTGCTGCTCCAACAGTCCAAGTTTCACTTCCATAGAGCGTCACGCTCCAGACAAAGGCTCCCGAATACCGGTATCTATGTGTGAGCTGGCTCAGCGGTAACGCTACCGCCTGCTGCACCGACAGTCCAAGTTTCACTTCCATAGAGCGTCACGCTCCAGACAAAGGCTCCCGAATACCGGTATCTATGTGTGAGCTGGCTCAGCGGTAACGCTACCGCCTGCTGCACCAACAGTCCGAGTTTCACTTCCATAGAGCGCCACGCTCCAAACAAAGGCTCCCGAATACCGGTATCTATGTGTGAGCTGGCTCAGCGGTAACGCTACCGCCTGCTGCACCAACAGTCCGAGTTTCACTTCCATAGAGCGTCACGCTCCAAACAAAGGCTCCCGAATACCGGTATCTATGTGTGAGCTGGCTCAGCGGTAACGCTACTGCCTGCTGCACCAACAGTCCAAGTTTCACTTCCATAGAGCGTCACGCTCCAAACAAAGGCTCCCAAATACCGGTATCTATGTGTCAGCTGGCTCAGCGGTAACGCTACTGCCTGCTGCACCAACAGTCCAAGTTTCACTTCCATAGAGCGTCACGCTCCAAACAAAGGCTCCCAAATACCGGTATCTATGTGTGAGCTGGCTCAGCGGTAACGCTACCGCCTGCTGCACCAACAGTCCAAGTTTCACTTCCATAGAGCGTCACGCTCCAAACAAAGGCTCCCAAATACCGGTATCTATGTGTGAGCTGGCTCAGCGGTAACGCTACCGCCTGCTGCACCAACAGTCCAAGTTTCACTTCCATAGAGCGTCACGCTCCAGACAAAGGCTCCCGAATACCGGTATCTATGTGTGAGCTGGCTCAGCGGTAACGCTACCGCCTGCTGCACCAACAGTCCAAGTTTCACTTCCATAGAGCGTCACGCTCCAGACAAAGGCTCCCGAATACCGGTATCTATGTGTCAGCTGGCTCAGCGGTAACGCTACCGCCTGCTGCACCAACAGTCCAAGTTTCACTTCCATAGAGCGTCACGCTCCAAACAAAGGCTCCTGAATACCGGTATCTATGTGTGAGCTGGCTCAGCGGTAACGCTACCGCCTGCTGCACCAACAGTCCAAGTTTCACTTCCATAGAGCGTCACGCTCCAAACAAAGGCTCCCGAATACCGGTATCTATGTGTGAGCTGGCTCAGCGGTATCGCTACCGCCTGCTGCACCAACAGTCCAAGTTTCACTTCCATAGAGCGCCACGCTCCAAACAAAGGCTCCCGAATACCGGTATCTATGTGTGAGCTGGCTCAGCGGTAACGCTACCGCCTGCTGCACCAACAGTCCAAGTTTCACTTCCATAGAGCGTCACGCTCCAAACAAAGGCTCCCGAATACCGGTATCAATGTGTCAGCTGGCTCAGCGGTAACGCTACTGCCTGCTGCACCAACAGTCCAAGTTTCACTTCCATAGAGCGTCACGCTCCAAACAAAGGCTCCCAAATACCGGTATCTATGTGTGAGCTGGCTCAGCGGTAACGCTACTGCCTGCTGCACCAACAGTCCGAGTTTCACTTCCATAGAGCGTCACGCTCCAAACAAAGGCTCCCGAATACCGGTATCTATGTGTGAGCTGGCTCAGCGGTAACGCTACTGCCTGCTGCACCAACAGTCCAAGTTTCACTTCCATAGAGCGTCACGCTCCAGACAAAGGCTCCCGAATACCGGTATCTATGTGTCAGCTGGCTCAGCGGTGACGCTACCGCCTGCTGCACCAACAGTCCAAGTTTCACTTCCATAGAGCGTCACGCTCCAAACAAAGGCTCCTGAATACCGGTATCTATGTGTGAGCTGGCTCAGCGGTAACGCTACCACCAGCTGCTCCAACAGTCCGAGTTTCACTTCCATAGAGCGTCACGCTCCAAACAAAGGCTCCCGAATACCGGTATCTATGTGTGAGCTGGCTCAGCGGTAACGCTACCGCCTGCTGCACCGACAGTGCAAGTTTCACTTCCATAGAGCGTCACGCTCCAAACAAAGGCTCCCGAATACCGGTATCTATGTGTGAGCTGGCTCAGCGGTAACGCTACCGCCTGCTGCACCTACAGTCCAAGTTTCACTTCCATAGAGCGTCACGCTCCAAACAAAGGCTCCCGAATACCGGTATCTATGTGTGAGCTGGCTCAGCGGTAACGCTACCGCCTGCTGCACCAACAGTCCAAGTTTCACTTCCATAGAGCGTCACGCTCCAAACAAAGGCTCCCAAATACCGGTATCTATGTGTGAGCTGGCTCAGCGGTAACGCTACTGCCTGCTGCACCAACAGTCCAAGTTTCACTTCCATAGAGCGTCACGCTCCAAACAAAGGCTCCCAAATACCGGTATCTATGTGTGAGCTGGCTCAGCGGTAACGCTACTGCCTGCTGCACCAACAGTCCAAGTTTCACTTCCATAGAGCGCCACGCTCCAAACAAAGGCGCCTGAATACCGGTATCTATGTGTGAGCTGGCTCAGCGGTAACGCTACCGCCTGCTGCACCAACAGTCCGAGTTTCACTTCCATAGAGCGTCACGCTCCAAACAAAGGCTCCCGAATACCGGTATCTATGTGTGAGCTGGCTCAGCGGTAACGCTACCGCCTGCTGCACCAACAGTCCGAGTTTCACTTCCATAGAGCGTCACGCTCCAAACAAAGGCTCCCGAATACCGGTATCTATGTGTGAGCTGGCTCAGCGGTAACGCTACTGCCTGCTGCACCAACAGTCCAAGTTTCACTTCCATAGAGCGTCACGCTCCAAACAAAGGCTCCCAAATACCGGTATCTATGTGTGAGCTGGCTCAGCGGTAACGCTACCGCCTGCTGCACCAACAGTCCGAGTTTCACTTCCATAGAGCGACACGCTCCAAACAAAGGCTCCCGAATACCGGTATCTATGTGTGAGCTGGCTCAGCGGTAACGCTACCGCCTGCTGCACCAACAGTCCGAGTTTCACTTCCATAGAGCGTCACGCTCCAAACAAAGGCTCCCGAATACCGGTATCTATGTGTGAGCTGGCTCAGCGGTAACGCTACTGCCTGCTGCACCAACAGTCCAAGTTTCACTTCCATAGAGCGTCACGCTCCAAACAAAGGCTCCCGAATACCGGTATCTATGTGTGAGCTGGCTCAGCGGTAACGCTACTGCCTGCTGCACCAACAGTCCAAGTTTCACTTCCATAGAGCGTCACGCTCCAAACAAAGGCTCCCAAATACCGGTATCTATGTGTGAGCTGGCTCAGCGGTAACGCTACTGCCTGCTGCACCAACAGTCCAAGTTTCACTTCCATAGAGCGCCACGCTCCAAACAAAGGCGCCTGAATACCGGTATCTATGTGTGAGCTGGCTCAGCGGTAACGCTACTGCCTGCTGCACCAACAGTCCAAGTTTCACTTCCATAGAGCGTCACGCTCCAAACAAAGGCTCCCGAATACCGGTATCTATGTGTGAGCTGGCTCAGCGGTAACGCTACTGCCTGCTGCACCAACAGTCCGAGTTTCACTTCCATAGAGCGTCACGCTCCAAACAAAGGCTCCCGGATACCGGTATCTATGTGTGAGCTGGCTCAGCGGTAACGCTACTGCCTGCTGCACCAACAGTCCGAGTTTCACTTCCATAGAGCGTCACGCTCCAAACAAAGGCTCCCGAATACCGGTATCTATGTGTGAGCTCGCTCAGCGGTAACGCTACTGCCTGCTGCACCAACAGTCCGAGTTTCACTTCCATAGAGCGCCACGCTCCAAACAAAGGCTCCCGAATACCGGTATCTATGTGTGAGCTGGCTCAGCGGTAACGCTACTGCCTGCTGCACCAACAGTCCAAGTTTCACTTCCATAGAGCGTCACGCTCCAAACAAAGGCTCCCAAATACCGGTATCTATGTGTGAGCTGGCTCAGCGGTAACGCTACCGCCTGCTGCACCAACAGTCCGAGTTTCACTTCCATAGAGCGTCACGCTCCAAACAAAGGCGCCTGAATACCGGTATCTATGTGTCAGCTGGCTCAGCGGTAACGCTACCGCCTGCTGCACCAACAGTCCAAGTTTCACTTCCATAGAGCGTCACGCTCCAAACAAAGGCTCCTGAATACCGGTATCTATGTGTGAGCTGGCTCAGCGGTAACGCTACCGCCTGCTGCACCAACAGTCCAAGTTTCACTTCCATAGAGCGTCACGCTCCAAACAAAGGCTCCCAAATACCGGTATCTATGTGTGAGCTGGCTCAGCGGTAACGCTACCGCCTGCTGCACCAACAGTCCAAGTTTCACTTCCATAGAGCGTCACGCTCCAAACAAAGGCTCCCAAATACCGGTATCTATGTGTGAGCTGGCTCAGCGGTAACGCTACTGCCTGCTGCACCAACAGTCCAAGTTTCACTTCCATAGAGCGTCACGCTCCAAACAAAGGCTCCTGAATACCGGTATCTATGTGTGAGCTGGCTCAGCGGTAACGCTACTGCCTGCTGCACCAACAGTCCAAGTTTCACTTCCATAGAGCGTCACGCTCCAAACAAAGGCTCTCGAATACCGGTATCTATGTGTGAGCTGGCTCAGCGGTAACGCTACCGCCTGCTGCTCCAACAGTCCAAGTTTCACTTCCATAGAGTGCCACGCTCCAAACAAAGGCTCCCGAATACCGGTATCTATGTGTCAGCTGGCTCAGCGGTAACGCTACCGCCTGCTGCACCAACAGTCCGAGTTTCACTTCCATAGAGCGTCACGCTCCAAACAAAGGCTCCCAAATACCGGTATCTATGTGTGAGCTGGCTCAGCGGTAACGCTACTGCCTGCTGCACCAACAGTCCGAGTTTCACTTCCATAGAGCGTCACGCTCCAAACAAAGGCTCCCGAATACCGGTATCTATGTGTGAGCTCGCTCAGCGGTAACGCTACCGCCTGCTGCTCCAACAGTCCGAGTTTCACTTCCATAGAGCGTCACGCTCCAAACAAAGGCTCCCGAATACCGGTATCTATGTGTGAGCTGGCTCAGCGGTAACGCTACTGCCTGCTGCACCAACAGTCCGAGTTTCACTTCCATAGAGCGTCACGCTCCAACCAAAGGCTCCCGAATACCGGTATCTATGTGTGAGCTGGCTCAGCGGTAACGCTACCGCCTGCTGCACCAACAGTCCAAGTTTCACTTCCATAGAGCGTCACGCTCCAAACAAAGGCTCCCGAATACCGGTATCTATGTGTCAGCTGGCTCAGCGGTAACGCTACCGCCTGCTGCACCAACAGTCCAAGTTTCACTTCCATAGAGCGTCACGCTCCAAACAAAGGCTCCCGAATACCGGTATCTATGTGTCAGCTGGCTCAGCGGTAACGCTACCGCCTGCTGCACCAACAGTCCAAGTTTCACTTCCATAGAGCGTCACGCTCCAAACAAAGGCTCCCGAATACCGGTATCTATGTGTGAGCTGGCTCAGCGGTAACGCTACTGCCTGCTGCACCAACAGTCCAAGTTTCACTTCCATAGAGCGTCACGCTCCAAACAAAGGCTCCCGAATACCGGTATCTATGTGTCAGCTGGCTCAGCGGTAACGCTACTGCCTGCTGCACCAACAGTCCAAGTTTCACTTCCATAGAGCGCCACGCTCCAAACAAAGGCTCCCGAATACCGGTATCTATGTGTGAGCTGGCTCAGCGGTAACGCTACTGCCTGCTGCACCAACAGTCCGCGTTTCACTTCCATAGAGCGTCACGCTCCAGACAAAGGCTCCCGAATACCGGTATCTATGTGTGAGCTGGCTCAGCGGTAACGCTACCGCCTGCTGCACCAACAGTCCGAGTTTCACTTCCATAGAGCGTCACGCTCCAAACAAAGGCTCCCGAATACCGGTATCTATGTGTGAGCTGGCTCAGCGGTAACGCTACTGCCTGCTGCACCAACAGTCCGAGTTTCACTTCCATAGAGCGTCACGCTCCAGACAAAGGCTCCCGAATAACGGTATCTATGTGTGAGCTGGCTCAGCGGTAACGCTACTGCCTGCTGCACCAACAGTCCAAGTTTCACTTCCATAGAGCGCCACGCTCCAGACAAAGGCTCCCGAATACCGGTATCTATGTGTGAGCTGGCTCAGCGGTAACGCTACTGCCTGCTGCACCAACAGTCCGAGTTTCACTTCCATAGAGCGTCACGCTCCAGACAAAGGCTCCCGAATACCGGTATCTATGTGTGAGCTGGCTCAGCGGTAACGCTACCGCCTGCTGCACCAACAGTCCAAGTTTCACTTCCATAGAGCGTCACGCTCCAAACAAAGGCTCCCAAATACCGGTATCTATGTGTGAGCTGGCTCAGCGGTAACGCTACTGCCTGCTGCACCAACAGTCCAAGTTTCACTTCCATAGAGCGTCACGCTCGAAACAAAGGCTCCCAAATACCGGTATCTATGTGTGAGCTGGCTCAGCGGTAACGCTACTGCCTGCTGCACCAACAGTCCGAGTTTCACTTCCATAGAGCGTCACGCTCCAAACAAAGGCTCCCGAATACCGGTATCTATGTGTGAGCTGGCTCAGCGGTAACGCTACTGCCTGCTGCACCAACAGTCCAAGTTTCACTTCCATAGAGCGTCACGCTCCAAACAAAGGCTCCCGAATACCGGTATCTATGTGTGAGCTGGCTCAGCGGTAACGCTACTGCCTGCTGCACCAACAGTCCAAGTTTCACTTCCATAGAGCGTCACGCTCCAAACAAAGGCTCCCAAATACCGGTATCTATGTGTGAGCTGGCTCAGCGGTAACGCTACCGCCTGCTGCTCCAACAGTCCAAGTTTCACTTCCATAGAGCGTCATGCTCCAGACAAAGGCTCCCGAATACCGGTATCTATGTGTGAGCTGGCTCAGCGGTAACGCTACCGCCTGCTGCACCGACAGTCCAAGTTTCACTTCCATAGAGCGTCACGCTCCAGACAAAGGCTCCCGAATACCGGTATCTATGTGTGAGCTGGCTCAGCGGTAACGCTACCGCCTGCTGCACCAACAGTCCGAGTTTCACTTCCATAGAGCGCCACGCTCCAAACAAAGGCTCCCGAATAACGGTATCTATGTGTGAGCTGGCTCAGCGGTAACGCTACCGCCTGCTGCACCAACAGTCCGAGTTTCACTTCCATAGAGCGTCACGCTCCAAACAAAGGCTCCCGAATACCGGTATCTATGTGTGAGCTGGCACAGCGGTAACGCTACTGCCTGCTGCACCAACAGTCCAAGTTTCACTTCCATAGAGCGTCACGCTCCAAACAAAGGCTCCCAAATACCGGTATCTATGTGTCAGCTGGCTCAGCGGTAACGCTACTGCCTGCTGCACCAACAGTCCAAGTTTCACTTCCATAGAGCGTCACGCTCCAAACAAAGGCTCCCAAATACCGGTATCTATGTGTGAGCTGGCTCAGCGGTAACGCTACCGCCTGCTGCACCAACAGTCCAAGTTTCACTTCCATAGAGCGTCACGCTCCAAACAAAGGCTCCCAAATACCGGTATCTATGTGTGAGCTGGCTCAGCGGTAACGCTACCGCCTGCTGCACCAACAGTCCAAGTTTCACTTCCATAGAGCGTCACGCTCCAGACAAAGGCTCCCGAATACCGGTATCTATGTGTGAGCTGGCTCAGCGGTAACGCTACCGCCTGCTGCACCAACAGTCCAAGTTTCACTTCCATAGAGCGTCACGCTCCAGACAAAGGCTCCCGAATACCGGTATCTATGTGTCAGCTGGCTCAGCGGTAACGCTACCGCCTGCTGCACCAACAGTCCAAGTTTCACTTCCATAGAGCGTCACGCTCCAAACAAAGGCTCCTGAATACCGGTATCTATGTGTGAGCTGGCTCAGCGGTAACGCTACCGCCTGCTGCACCAACAGTCCAAGTTTCACTTCCATAGAGCGTCACGCTCCAAACAAAGGCTCCCGAATACCGGTATCTATGTGTGAGCTGGCTCAGCGGTATCGCTACCGCCTGCTGCACCAACAGTCCAAGTTTCACTTCCATAGAGCGCCACGCTCCAAACAAAGGCTCCCGAATACCGGTATCTATGTGTGAGCTGGCTCAGCGGTAACGCTACCGCCTGCTGCACCAACAGTCCAAGTTTCACTTCCATAGAGCGTCACGCTCCAAACAAAGGCTCCCGAATACCGGTATCAATGTGTCAGCTGGCTCAGCGGTAACGCTACTGCCTGCTGCACCAACAGTCCAAGTTTCACTTCCATAGAGCGTCACGCTCCAAACAAAGGCTCCCAAATACCGGTATCTATGTGTGAGCTGGCTCAGCGGTAACGCTACTGCCTGCTGCACCAACAGTCCGAGTTTCACTTCCATAGAGCGTCACGCTCCAAACAAAGGCTCCCGAATACCGGTATCTATGTGTGAGCTGGCTCAGCGGTAACGCTACTGCCTGCTGCACCAACAGTCCAAGTTTCACTTCCATAGAGCGTCACGCTCCAGACAAAGGCTCCCGAATACCGGTATCTGTGTGTCAGCTGGCTCAGCGGTAACGCTACCGCCTGCTGCACCAACAGTCCAAGTTTCACTTCCATAGAGCGTCACGCTCCAAACAAAGGCTCCTGAATACCGGTATCTATGTGTGAGCTGGCTCAGCGGTAACGCTACCGCCTGCTGCTCCAACAGTCCGAGTTTCACTTCCATAGAGCGTCACGCTCCAAACAAAGGCTCCCGAATACCGGTATCTATGTGTGAGCTGGCTCAGCGGTAACGCTACCGCCTGCTGCACCGACAGTCCAAGTTTCACTTCCATAGAGCGTCACGCTCCAAACAAAGGCTCCCGAATACCGGTATCTATGTGTGAGCTGGCTCAGCGGTAACGCTACCGCCTGCTGCACCAACAGTCCAAGTTTCACTTCCATAGAGCGTCACGCTCCAAACAAAGGCTCCCGAATACCGGTATCTATGTGTGAGCTGGCTCAGCGGTAACGCTACCGCCTGCTGCACCAACAGTCCAAGTTTCACTTCCATAGAGCGTCACGCTCCAAACAAAGGCTCCCAAATACCGGTATCTATGTGTGAGCTGGCTCAGCGGTAACGCTACTGCCTGCTGCACCAACAGTCCAAGTTTCACTTCCATAGAGCGTCACGCTCCAAACAAAGGCTCCCAAATACCGGTATCTATGTGTGAGCTGGCTCAGCGGTAACGCTACTGCCTGCTGCACCAACAGTCCAAGTTTCACTTCCATAGAGCGCCACGCTCCAAACAAAGGCGCCTGAATACCGGTATCTATGTGTGAGCTGGCTCAGCGGTAACGCTACCGCCTGCTGCACCAACAGTCCGAGTTTCACTTCCATAGAGCGTCACGCTCCAAACAAAGGCTCCCGAATACCGGTATCTATGTGTGAGCTGGCTCAGCGGTAACGCTACCGCCTGCTGCACCAACAGTCCGAGTTTCACTTCCATAGAGCGTCACGCTCCAAACAAAGGCTCCCGAATACCGGTACCTATGTGTGAGCTGGCTCAGCGGTAACGCTACTGCCTGCTGCACCAACAGTCCAAGTTTCACTTCCATAGAGCGTAACGCTCCAAACAAAGGCTCCCAAATACCGGTATCTATGTGTGAGCTGGCTCAGCGGTAACGCTACCGCCTGCTGCACCAACAGTCCGAGTTTCACTTCCATAGAGCGACACGCTCCAAACAAAGGCTCCCGAATACCGGTATCTATGTGTGAGCTGGCTCAGCGGTAACGCTACCGCCTGCTGCACCAACAGTCCGAGTTTCACTTCCATAGAGCGTCACGCTCCAAACAAAGGCTCCCGAATACCGGTATCTATGTGTGAGCTGGCTCAGCGGTAACGCTACTGCCTGCTGCACCAACAGTCCAAGTTTCACTTCCATAGAGCGTCACGCTCCAAACAAAGGCTCCCAAATACCGGTATCTATGTGTGAGCTGGCTCAGCGGTAACGCTACTGCCTGCTGCACCAACAGTCCAAGTTTCACTTCCATAGAGCGTCACGCTCCAAACAAAGGCTCCCAAATACCGGTATCTATGTGTGAGCTGGCTCAGCGGTAACGCTACTGCCTGCTGCACCAACAGTCCGAGTTTCACTTCCATAGAGCGTCACGCTCCAAACAAAGGCGCCTGAATACCGGTATCTATGTGTGAGCTGGCTCAGCGGTGACGCTACTGCCTGCTGCACCAACAGTCCAAGTTTCACTTCCATAGAGCGTCACGCTCCAAACAAAGGCTCCCGAATACCGGTATCTATGTGTGAGCTGGCTCAGCGGTAACGCTACCGCCTGCTGCACCAACAGTCCAAGTTTCACTTCCATAGAGCGTCACGCTCCAAACAAAGGCTCCCAAATACCGGTATCTATGTGTGAGCTGGCTCAGCGGTAACGCTACCGCCTGCTGCACCAACAGTCCAAGTTTCACTTCCATAGAGCGTCACGCTCCAAACAAAGGCTCCCAAATACCGGTATCTATGTGTGAGCTGGCTCAGCGGTAACGCTACCGCCTGCTGCACCAACAGTCCAAGTTTCACTTCCATAGAGCGTCATGCTCCAAACAAAGGCTCCTGAATACCGGTATCTATGTGTGAGCTGGCTCAGCGGTAACGCTACCGCCTGCTGCACCAACAGTCCGAGTTTCACTTCCATAGAGCGACACGCTCCAAACAAAGGCTCCCAAATACCGGTATCTATGTGTGAGCTGGCTCAGCGGTAACGCTACCGCCTGCTGCACCAACAGTCCAAGTTTCACTTCCATAGAGCGTCACGCTCCAAACAAAGGCTCCCAAATACCGGTATCTATGTGTGAGCTGGCTCAGCGGTAACGCTACCGCCTGCTGCACCAACAGTCCAAGTTTCACTTCCATAGAGCGCCACGCTCCAAACAAAGGCTCCTGAATACCGGTATCTATGTGTGAGCTGGCTCAGCGGTAACGCTACCGCCTGCTGCACCAACAGTCCGAGTTTCACTTCCATAGAGCGACACGCTCCAAACAAAGGCTCCTGAATACCGGTATCTATGTGTGAGCTGGCTCAGCGGTAACGCTACCGCCTGCTGCACCAACAGTCCAAGTTTCACTTCCATAGAGCGTCACGCTCTAAACAAAGGCTCCCGAATACCGGTATCTATGTGTGAGCTGGCTCAGCGGTAACGCTACCGCCTGCTGCACCAACAGTCCAAGTTTCACTTCCATAGGGCGTCACGCTCCAGACAAAGGCTCCCAAATACCGGTATCTATGTGTGAGCTGGCTCAGCGGTAACGCTACCGCCTGCTGCACCAACAGTCCGAGTTTCACTTCCATAGAGCGTCACGCTCCAAACAAAGGCTCCCGAATACCGGTATCTATGTGTGAGCTGGCTCAGCGGTAACGCTACCGCCTGCTGCACCAACAGTCCGAGTTTCACTTCCATAGAGCGTCACGCTCCAAACAAAGGCTCCCGAATACCGGTATCTATGTGTGAGCTGGCTCAGCGGTAACGCTACCGCCTGCTGCACCAACAGTCCGAGTTTCACTTCCATAGAGCGTCACGCTCCAAACAAAGGCTCCCGAATACCGGTATCTATGTGTGAGCTGGCTCAGCGGTAACGCTACTGCCTGCTGCACCAACAGTCCAAGTTTCACTTCCATAGAGCGTCACGCTCCAAACAAAGGCTCCTGAATACCGGTATCTATATGTGAGCTGGCTCAGCGGTGACGCTACCGCCTGCTGCACCGACAGTCCGAGTTTCACTTCCATAGAGCGTCACGCTCCAAACAAAGGCTCCCAAATACCGGTATCTATGTGTGAGCTGGCTCAGCGGTAACGCTACCGCCTGCTGCACCAACAGTCCAAGTTTCACTTCCATAGAGCGTCACGCTCCAAACAAAGGCTCCCAAATACCGGTATCTATGTGTGAGCTGGCTCAGCGGTAACGCTACTGCCTGCTGCACCAACAGTCCAAGTTTCACTTCCATAGAGCGCCACGCTCCAAACAAAGGCGCCTGAATACCGGTATCTATGTGTGAGCTGGCTCAGCGGTAACGCTACCGCCTGCTACTCCAACAGTCCGAGTTTCACTTCCATAGAGCGTCACGCTCCAAACAAAGGCTCCCGAATACCGGTATCTATGTGTGAGCTGGCTCAGCGGTAACGCTACTGCCTGCTGCACCAACAGTCCAAGTTTCACTTCCATAGAGCGTCACGCTCCAAACAAAGGCTCCCGAATACCGGTATCTATGTGTGAGCTGGCTCAGCGGTAACGCTACTGCCTGCTGCACCAACAGTCCAAGTTTCACTTCCATAGAGCGTCACGCTCCAGACAAAGGCTCCCGAATACCGGTATCTATGTGTGAGCTGGCTCAGCGGTATCGCTACCGCCTGCTGCACCAACAGTCCAAGTTTCACTTCCATAGAGCGTCACGCTCCAGACAAAGGCTCCCGAATACCGGTATCTATGTGTGAGCTGGCTCAGCGGTATCGCTACCGCCTGCTGCACCAACAGTCCAAGTTTCACTTCCATAGAGCGCCACGCTCCAAACAAAGGCTCCCGAATACCGGTATCTATGTGTGAGCTGGCTCAGCGGTATCGCTACCGCCTGCTGCACCAACAGTCCAAGTTTCACTTCCATAGAGCGCCACGCTCCAGACAAAGGCTCCCGAATACCGGTATCTATGTGTGAGCTGGCTCAGCGGTATCGCTACCGCCTGCTGCACCAACAGTCCAAGTTTCACTTCCATAGAGCGCCACGCTCCAAACAAAGGCTCCCGAATACCGGTATCTATGTGTGAGCTGGCTCAGCGGTATCGCTACCGCCTGCTGCACCAACATTCCAAGTTTCACTTCCATAGAGCGCCACGCTCCAGACAAAGGCTCCCGAATACCGGTATCTATGTGTGAGCTGGCTCAGCGGTAACGCTACCGCCTGCTGCACCAACAGTCCAAGTTTCACTTCCATAGAGCGTCACGCTCCAAACAAAGGCTCCCGAATACCGGTATCTATGTGTGAGCTGGCTCAGCGGTAACGCTACCGCCTGCTGCACCGACAGTCCGAGTTTCACTTCCATAGAGCGTCACGCTCCAAACAAAGGCTCCCGAATACCGGTATCTATGTGTGAGCTGGCTCAGCGGTAACGCTACCGCCTGCTGCACCGACAGTCCGAGTTTCACTTCCATAGAGCGTCACGCTCCAAACAAAGGCTCCTGAATACCGGTATCTATGTGTGAGCTGGCTCAGCGGTAACGCTACCGTCTGCTGCACCAACAGTCCAAGTTTCACTTCCATAGAGCGTCACGCTCCAAACAAAGGCTCCCGAATACCGGTATCTATGTGTGAGCTGGCTCAGCGGTAACGCTACCGCCTGCTGCTCCAACAGTCCGAGTTTCACTTCCATAGAGCGTCACGCTCCAGACAAAGGCTCCCGAATACCGGTATCTATGTGTGAGCTGGCTCAGCGGTAACGCTACCGCCTGCTGCACCAACAGTCCAAGTTTCACTTCCATAGAGCGTCACGCTCCAAACAAAGGCTCCCAAATACCGGTATCTATGTGTGAGCTGGCTCAGCGGTAACGCTACCGCCTGCTGCACCAACAGTCCGAGTTTCACTTCCATAGAGCGTCACGCTCCAGACAAAGCCTCCTGAATACCGGTATCTATGTGTGAGCTGGCTCAGCGGTAACGCTACCGCCTGCTGCACCAACAGTCCTAGTTTCACTTCCATAGAGCGTCACGCACCAAACAAAGGCTCCCAAATACCGGTATCTATGTGTGAGCTGGCTCAGCGGTAACGCTACCGCCTGCTGCACCAACAGTCCAAGTTTCACTTCCATAGAGCGTCACGCTCCAGACAAAGGCTCCCGAATACCGGTATCTATGTGTGAGCTGGCTCAGCGGTAACGCTACCGCCTGCTCCACCAACAGTCCGAGTTTCACTTCCATAGAGCGCCACGCTCCAAACAAAGGCTCCCAAATACCGGTATCTATGTGTGAGCTGGCTCAGCGGTAACGCTACCGCCTGCTGCACCAACAGTCCGAGTTTCACTTCCATAGAGCGTCACGCTCCAGACAAAGGCTCCTGAATACCGGTATCTATGTGTGAGCTGGCTCAGCGGTAACGCTACCTCCTGCTGCTCCAACAGTCCGAGTTTCACTTCCATAGAGCGTCACGCTCCAAACAAAGGCTCCCAAATACCGGTATCTATGTGTGAGCTGGCTCAGCGGTAACGCTACCGCCTGCTGCTCCAACAGTCCGAGTTTCACTTCCATAGAGCGTCACGCTCCAAACAAAGGCTCCCAAATACCGGTATCTATGTGTGAGCTGGCTCAGCGGTAACGCTACTGCCTGCTGCACCAACAGTCCAAGTTTCACTTCCATAGAGCGTCACGCTCCAAACAAAGGCTCCCGAATACCGGTATCTATGTGTGAGCTGGCTCAGCGGTAACGCTACCGCCTGCTGCACCAACAGTCCAAGTTTCACTTCCATAGAGCGTCACGCTCCAAACAAAGGCTCCCAAATACCGGTATCTATGTGTGAGCTGGCTCAGCGGTAACGCTACCGCCTGCTGCACCAACAGTCCAAGTTTCACTTCCATAGAGCGTCACGCTCCAAACAAAGGCTCCCAAATACCGGTATCTATGTGTGAGCTGGCTCAGCGGTAACGCTACCGCCTGCTGCACCAACAGTCCAAGTTTCACTTCCATAGAGCGTCACGCTCCAAACAAAGGCTCCCGAATACCGGTATCTATGTGTGAGCTGGCTCAGCGGTAACGCTACTGCCTGCTGCACCAACAGTCCAAGTTTCACTTCCATAGAGCGTCACGCTCCAGACAAAGGCTCCCGAATACCGGTATCTATGTGTGAGCTGGCTCAGCGGTAACGCTACTGCCTGCTGCACCAACAGTCCAAGTTTCACTTCCATAGAGCGTCACGCTCCAAACAAAGGCTCCCGAATACCGGTATCTATGTGTGAGCTGGCTCAGCGGTAACGCTACTGCCTGTTGCACCAACAGTCCAAGTTTCACTTCCATAGAGCGTCACGCTCCAAACAAAGGCTCCCAAATACCGGTATCTATGTGTGAGCTGGCTCAGCGGTAACGCTACTGCCTGCTGCACCAACAGTCCAAGTTTCACTTCCATAGAGCGTCACGCTCCAAACAAAGGCTCCCAAATACCGGTATCTATGTGTGAGCTGGCTCAGCGGTAACGCTACTGCCTGCTGCACCAACAGTCCAAGTTTCACTTCCATAGAGCGTCACGCTCCAAACAAAGGCTCCCGAATACCGGTAACTATGTGTGAGCTGGCTCAGCGGTAACGCTACTGCCTGCTGCACCAACAGTCCAAGTTTCACTTCCATAGAGCGCCACGCTCCAAACAAAGGCTCCTGAATACCGGTATCTATGTGTGAGCTGGCTCAGCGGTAACGCTACCGCCTGCTGCACCAACAGTCCGAGTTTCACTTCCATAGAGCGTCACGCTCCAAACAAAGGCTCCCGAATACCGGTATCTATGTGTGAGCTGGCTCAGCGGTAACGCTACCGCCTGCTGCACCAACAGTCCAAGTTTCACTTCCATAGAGCGTCACGCTCCAAACAAAGGCTCCCGAATACCGGTATCTATGTGTGAGCTGGCTCAGCGGTAACGCTACTGCCTGCTGCACCAACAGTCCAAGTTTCACTTCCATAGAGCGTCACGCTCCAAACAAAGGCTCCCGAATACCGGTATCTATGTGTGAGCTGGCTCAGCGGTAACGCTACTGCCTGCTGCACCAACAGTCCAAGTTTCACTTCCATAGAGCGTCACGCTCCAAACAAAGGCTCCTGAATACCGGTATCTATGTGTGAGCTGGCTCAGCGGTAACGCTACCGCCTGCTGCACCAACAGTCCAAGTTTCACTTCCATAGAGCGTCACGCTCCAAACAAAGGCTCCCGAATACCGGTATCTATGTGTGAGCTGGCTCAGCGGTATCGCTACCGCCTGCTGCACCAACAGTCCGAGTTTCACTTCCATAGAGCGTCACGCTCCAAACAAAGGCTCCCGAAAACTGTATCTATGTGTGAGCTGGCTCAGCGGTAACGCTACTGCCTGCTGCACCAACAGTCCGAGTTTCACTTCCATAGAGCGCCACGCTCCAAACAAAGGCGCCTGAATACCGGTATCTATGTGTGAGCTGGCTCAGCGGTAACGCTACCGCCTGCTGCACCAACAGTCCGAGTTTCACTTCCATAGAGCGTCACGCTCCAGACAAAGGCTCCCGAATACCGGTATCTATGTGTGAGCTGGCTCAGCGGTAACGCTACTGCCTGCTGCACCAACAGTCCAAGTTTCACTTCCATAGAGCGTCACGCTCCAAACAAAGGCTCCCAAATACCGGTATCTATGTGTGAGCTGGCTCAGCGGTAACGCTACCGCCTGCTGCACCAACAGTCCAAGTTTCACTTCCATAGAGCGTCACGCTCCAGACAAAGGCTCCCAAATACCGGTATCTATGTGTGAGCTGGCTCAGCGGTAACGCTACTGCCTGCTGCACCAACAATCCAAGTTTCACTTCCATAGAGCGCCACGCTCCAAACAAAGGCTCCCGAATACCGGTATCTATGTGTGAGCTGGCTCAGCGGTAACGCTACCGCCTGCTGCACCAACAGTCCAAGTTTCACTTCCATAGAGCGTCACGCTTCAAACAAAGGCTCCCGAATACCGGTATCTATGTGTGAGCTGGCTCAGCGGTAACGCTACTGCCTGCTGCACCAACAGTCCAAGTTTCACTTCCATAGAGCGCCACGCTCCAAACAAAGGCGCCTGAATACCGGTATCTATGTGTGAGCTGGCTCAGCGGTAACGCTACCGCCTGCTGCACCAACAGTCCGAGTTTCACTTCCATAGAGGGTCACGCTCCAGACAAAGGCTCCCAAATACCGGTATCTATGTGTGAGCTGGCTCAGCGGTAACGCTACCGCCTGCTGCACCCAAGGTTGCAGGATTGAATCCTGGCACAGCCAGTTGGCATTTGGGAGTGCTCAAATGAGAGGGATTTACTGGCATGTTAAAGATCCCCTTAGTGGCAAAATTCCGGCACCCCAGAGTCTCTAAAAGCCGCAATTGTTAAACGGGACGTAATAGCAATAACATTATTACGAGTATATTACATTCGATGTCAACAGATTTCTTCTCTGTAGAAATGCTTTCCTTGCCTGAGCTAAACTATTGTACTTTTTATATCCATTGTGCTTCGTCCATCACTGGTTACTTTGCTTCATAAGTAGCAGACGTCTCCTACAGTACTTCCTTTAGCTTCCCATAAGTAAGTAAGAATGTGTGAATGACGTAACGGAATTGCATGTTAAACATCTAGATATATCGCGAGAGAAGGCCAGCGATGGAAGGAGGCAGTGAATGGAGAAGAAGGGTCGCATTCTTTTGAACCGTGAAGAGTGAACGACGTGTCAGTACGAGAAGCTTTTCAGTTGCCAATTTGACGTCAATCGGGATTTCTGATGTCTTTCGGCTGCATTCCAATATTTTCGTTCTACATTTAATGACTTTCATCGGCGTACTTGTCTGATACACTTTGGGAGGGCTCTAGTATCGATCTACTGATCGTGCTCCCAACAAATAAAACACAAGAGACAATTTAATTTCTCACAGTGTCAGTGCTTGGAATGCGTATACTTGAATTAAAACCAATCTTATTCCAAGGACGTTAACTGGGGAGAAATAAAAAAAAGGAACATTCTTCCAGACGTGACTCCAAAGGTAAGCATATTTTAGGGAAAGAAAACGTCACTTATAATATATTTCCCCCTTTATTTAGTTCGTTCTATTTTGATTGGCTCTCCCCCACCCATAACTCCAGCAAAGAAGCAGTTAGAAATGTGTGTCACTGTATGCGTGAAGATAGACTGTAGTACTGTCTATTGCCGCCAGATGACATTGCTGAGTCCCACAGATACATCCACTAGTGGGCATGGATAAAGGCAACATGGAGGCAGGCACACATGGACAACGGTGGGCAGGGTGGGTTTTGTGGAGAGAAGGAGTGACTGCTTCAGACATCCGCAAGAGATTAGTAGCCGTATATGGACACAGCAGATCCATGTTTAGTTGGATATCTGAGATCAAAGATGGAAGGGACTGTGCAGAAAACGCAAAGGCACATCGCGTTCTTGGATCAAGAAGGTGGATTTGCTCCCAACAAATATGACCATCAACATTTATCGGCACTGCAGTTCACAACGCCAACCTCCCCGATTCATTCATCAACGCCTCCACAGTAAATGGGGGGAGGGGCTTTCATCTCCAACAAGACAATTCGCCGCCAATTGCCAGTTGCCAGGCTATTGCCACCGTGCGTTTACTCTGCTGCCTCATCCTCCATATTGGCAGGATCTAGCTCCAAGCGACTACGCCCTATTCGACACAATGACAAAGGTCATGCGAGGCAAGAAATTATCCACCAATGACAAACTTCATGCAGTTATCCACCAGTTTCGCCGGGATATCACCAAATACTGGTTTGCTACGAAAATATGGAAGCTTCCACAAAGATGGCAAAAGTGCATAGACATCGGTGATGATAATCTGTAATATAATCTGTATTCATTTTGCTCAGAAACTGGTTCCTGTGAAAAATCTGTATTGGCAATCATTTTTGAACGCCCAAAGTAATACGATACATACGCCATTATATTTGGTGTTTGAAAGGGCATTTTATGTTCAGAATATTCGGATTATCTGTTCACAAGGTAGGGTATGTCCTTCGTCATTTTAACTGAGCACCGCAAACAAATTGAGAGTGACACGGGCGTCTCAACAAAGTCACCGAGGATCAAGCTGAATATGGATCGACGCCAAAGGTAATGCGAGTGGTAATGGTGTTGGTTCCGAGACGTTGACTCTGTTGACTACTTGTTGGTGAACTCAGCTATCCTACACAAGGTGCTTGAGAGAGCTGTGATTAGAGAGAGAGCAGGCAACATGCCATTAATGTGTTATTGATTTTGAAGCAGGGAGGCAATTAATGTCACCCCATGAGACGGACAAGGGCAACAGTAATTCCTGTAGAACCAGGAAGCACTATCGTTTACTGCTTGACTCGAGCTCAACACAACTCGACCTGTCTATCTTTGTCACTCATCTGTATAATGGTGTATCTTTACCTTTGGCACTTCACGTCCTGTCTACTTTCTGGTATAGTGGCTAGCATTCTTGACTGTCACCCCAGAGATCCTGGTTCAAAAAGGAAGGAAGGAAGCTTGTAGTTTAACGTGACCGTTAATCTCGCGATCATAAGCCACGGGACCTCCGTTTTACGTGGAATCCGAACCACAGGACATGGCATTTCACATCGAAAATCTCACATGCATTGACCGGGAATCGAACCCAGTCCGCCTTGGTGAGAGGCATACAGCTTGACCGCTGCGCCACCACGCCGGATCCTGGTTCAATTCCCGGCCGTGCCAAGAAATATAATTCTGGTCTCGTGAGGCAAAACTGAGAAGAGGTGGATTCGATTGCCTCCACAGCCATCCTCGAAGTGTTTTTCTGCGGTTTCTCACTTCTACTCCAGGCAAATGCCAAGATGGTTTCTAACTTACAGCCACGGACAATCCTCACCTGCATTAAAAATACATACACTTCACTACGGACTCCAAAATAACACAGGTTACCAGTCAAATCTACACGCACCCAAGTAGGTACACGAGCATAAATGACCACGATGTGGCAAAGTCCCTAAATGAATTATTATGAACAAAATCTTTTCAGCTGTACAGTTTCGAAGATTTTATTCCACGTTCAGAATTGAGGTACTGCCCCCGAAAATTGAATTATTTTGGGACAAAATGAGAGTATTTTCCGTCCCCATGATAAAATTTAACCAGCAATCCTGGAAGTGTGACACAAGAGAGTCGTGTTACAAGTTCAAGGCAGTGGGAGAGCCTGATCACGTGATATATTGCACAACAGACGCTTATAGAAGGTTTAAATCGGCATAGCAACAGTGATTTAGCCATGAAATATAATAAATATTGTTATAAATTATGCTATTGGATCCCAGCCCAGATCCAATGACAAGAGGTCTTATTAAAGACGGGATTAACTTATATAATTTGGTGAAATTATGCATTTAGGCCCTTAGAAGAAGATTTTCTTAATTGGTAATGAAGAGAAAATTAAAAGGAAATATATCTGATACTTTAAAAACCGCAGATCGGTTAATCTACGCAGTAATAAACATTAGTAATCTACGAGCTAAAATTATGGTGGGAGATTGATATGGCCGCCAAAATTTCGACTTGGAGAGGGAGATCCAAGGATCGAGGTTCTTATTCCAGCAGTGTTTTTATTGGGTTAACGGAGATCCCAAAGCTTTGTCCGAGTGCGACGACTGTCGACTCGTGGAGACGCTAGGTTAGCAGGGTAGAACATTGGAGATTACCGCACTAGCATTATAAGTGAAGTTGTGAGGAATATTGAAAGTAGAATATCTCATATATATATTTGAGACTAGACTTCAGCCAAGTGAATATATAGAAAGTACAGATCGAATACTGTATTTTATTGAAAGTCGAGCGTTCTAAGTCACACCATTTCGACGAAATAAGCCTGTTCAGACAGTTTTTCAAAAGTGTTGGAAATATAAGCTGAATATCATTTTAGTTGCAACGTGAAGTTGGCGAACGCAGTTCAAGTGAACAGTAGAGTAGAGAACTTTAACATTGGCGCAGCAAATAAACATTATCATAATGACTATCATTATTCTTCTAATAGTTTCATTCGACATAATTAATGTTGTTGAAATGATGAACTAAATAGTCATGCGCCAGAGACATATTGTACTGCCCAGGGGCAGTACCCCTAAAGACCCACCCCTCCATCTTTCATCAAAACCACCCTCATAAGCATACCATAAGCCTCATACACTTCAACAACACAAGCAGGCCCGGCAATACTGCTGACAGCCACGCTTACATAATACACACACAAACACACTAACTGGAGCGGCAACAGTGAAGAAACGCTGACCAAGCAGTGGGGGAAGGCCTTAAAGGCTAGGCCCAGAAGAGCCCCATTATCTGTTCGTGGCCAGTGGTCCTGCTATTCCAAGGTCCGTTCCTGCTCTTCACCAGGTGAGAACAAGCCGTGTGCTCAGATTCATTATCATTGTAACACCTACTTTGAACACTTCTGTATTCTACACCTTGTACTTTATTTTATATCTGTCTAAACACCTAAAAGGGACAGTACATCACAGCTACTGGCCAATAAATACTTGGTCAGTAAACACCCACACTTATTACTCATTACGCCCTGTTTTACATCCTCACACCCAACCTGACCTTAGTCCTAATTGCCCCTGACCGTGGAGACCAGAAACTGCATCGTCAGGAATTCTATTGTACTCGAGCAAGCGACCCGACTGCAGAGTGTCAAGTCACCGACTCTGATAGTGAGCTCGCTGGATCGCTCGCTCTACTTATTTGGCAGGCTAAGTCATTAGCTCACCTTAAACATTCATCCCCTAGCAGGTAAACGCATCCTGTAGGGACGCCCCCAATAGATTACGTACTCACACCAGCACACTACACTGGTAGTCGCCCCCAATTACGGGAAACTACCCTTATTCGGAAGCATCCCTTAAATTAACACATCTACACTACCCTGTTTATCCCACCCCCAACAGAGGGATAAAACATATTGGTGGATGCGCCGCTACCACGAAAAATAAGGGTAAGGGACTCAAACGACGAGCCCTCGTGGTAGAGCGATCCATACCGAAAGCAGCCAAGCGAAATTTGAATTATTTTTTTCTCTGAGAGAAAGCATGAACAAAATTATCGGGACAGCGCTAGCCAAGTTCACGGGGGACACAGGGACAGGCTGGGATAATTATCTACAGCCCATCACATTCAGTTATAATACTTCAATATCCACGGCCACAAAACACTCTTCACACTTCCTGTTGCACGGCTATACACCCAGAAGCCCCATAGACAATATATGCATCCCCCAGGACACTCTCACAGACAACGCGGCCCGGTTAGAGTATTTACAGATAGCTCGCATGAACGCCAGAAAAATCATAACAGCGGCACAGAAGAAACAAAAAGAACGGTACGATCGTCAACGGAAGAGCGTGGAATACACACCCGGGCAATTGGTTATGGTTTCCAATTCCGCCCGTAAAAAGAACGTGTCCGAGTTCCTCCTACCACGTTGGACAGGTCCCTTCAAAGTCTGCAGGAAGGTATCTGACCTAAACTATATAGTGAACGTGCGGCATGGACATAAACTCATTAAGGACACTATACACGCCCGCCGTATGAAGGCGTACCACACCCGGAAAACAACACTCACACGTAAGGGCGGGAACACTGCAAAAAGGAAAGGAAGTGACTCCGCTGGCAGACATGGCAAGAAAGCCAAGAGATAGCCTTCGAACCCCGAGGACCTCACCAGGATAGATCCTGACACAGACATCTAGCTGCCACACATGCAACCAGAGGCCAGGACACAAAAGCACAAAAACGATTGAGCCACACAATCATGAACACGGGAAGGTTCTTTTACATACGGGGAATACATGTATGGGCACATAAACTACACAAGTCTGACACAGATAGCGTCACCACGATGGTGGGGCAGAGTATAAGGCGCGGTCATCATGAAGAGACGTAGGGCCTCGTGAAAACATATTTTGGAAACACTCACACCATTCGTGACAGGATCGCAGCATGAATGCTGTACACTTCAAATGTTAACTGCCGGACAGGACATACGGTCCCGGCTGTGCGTTATCACATGAAGTAACCCGACACTTTTGCATGCTCAGCGCGAATACGGTGACACACTCGTCGGCTGAAGGCACTCACAGACAGCCCGGTATTACAATCGACAGAATATCATTCACTAGGGGATTCAAAACCACACTACGCCCACAAATTAAGACCAGGGTCAACCAAAATTCGCACACACGATATACATGGGACATACATACAGGGGCGTAGGCCCGTTCTAAGGTACTCGCTATAATAGCCTACTTAGGGCATTAGCGACCCCGGGACTGCCAATAGGGGACGTACCGGGAACACCAAGCCTCTACGGAGACCACAAAATACTTTTTTTTGGACCATAGCGCCCGAAATCTGAATACGGGGGACGCCACGGGCACAGACAAACGCTCACACAAAGTAGGTAACACCACATCTCTACGGCCAAAAATCATGGCAATGTAGATTACCCCGGACATAAAATAATGGAGCAAGACACATTGGGGAAGTAATCACGGAAACAAATTCCCAAACAAGCTTGTGAGCGAAAAAAAAGGTGACAAGTTAACACGTTGGCCTTTCTAGAACGCAAACACATGTCGACATACGGACAGTGGCCGAAGTCATGTTTTGTTAGCCTTCCTGCATATCATTGAAGACTTTCCATACACAAGGGCACCTCGGAAGGGAGACTGACCGGTGGGAGCCTCACGTCAATATTTTAGTATATAAGATACAGTTGCATTTAGAAGGCAACTTAGATTTAAGCAAATTTAACAAGCACTGTTGTAAAACAGTAGCTACAACATATTTCGGCATTAGGTTAAGAACTATTTTGGCATGTATATACAAAATATTTTTATAGCATTAATTAATATAATCTAGGTTAAGCACTTTTAATTAAGACAGGGCGTTCGGCACCTGGCAACTAAAACCGTTACCAGGGTAAGACCGACAACACATTGCAAAAAACAGGCATATGCGACGCGAACGCGACATATGGCGTTTGGCACCGTATAGGGTAAGACCGACAACATATAGATTTAATTGAGGGTACGACGCGAACGCGACATATGGCGTTCGGCACCTGGCGGCTAGACGTTGCCAGGATAAGTCTGATAAATCGATAAATTACAGATAAAAACATAACAGGGCGGAGGCACTAAAGCCGTCCGACCCACCAGCGAGGTAAACGGTACAGCCACTGGAGCTGACCGACCTCGATAATACACGAGACGCCAAAGAAGTCTCAGGGGCGGTAGCACCGCAACCCGACCCTTAAACGGCGCTGCGCGACAGGTGCGCAATATATATATTTGGGGATTGAAAGATTCCTTACGGAGCGTGAATCTCTTAAACGACATAGGCAAGGAGTTTGAAACTCAGCGAAATAAAATCAACATAAAGAAGAAGTAAATATGTGTTGACCGTTTTTTCATAAATCCAATTTAAAGGGCCCATGGGGAGAAATGAAATTCTGGGGGGGGGGGAGGACAGCAAAGAAAGTGTCCTAACTGATTGACTGACTCACTCACTCATCAAACTCAGGGGGGCGAAAACTGCTTTAAAGTAAATAGCAGTTCGACAGTTTTTTTTTTCATAAATACAAATTTAAGGGGTTTATGGGGAGGAATGAAATTCTGAAAAAAGAAAATTGAAAGAAAATGTCCTGACTCACTCACTCACTCATCATCGCCCAGCCAAAATTATTGAAGTTAGAAACATGACAGTTTGGGGATATGTTCATTGTATGTCCAAACCGTCTACTAAGGGAGGATTTTCGGATATTCAGGTTCTAAAGGGGGTCTTAAGGGGGTTAAAGCTGCATTTCATTGAATAACAATATCTCCCGATTGGTTTCATTGGGGGATGTGATACACGGCATATAAACTCATCATTAAAAAGTAAGAAGACACGTGTCTGAGGGTCTTTCGATGTGTTAATGATGTGAAAGGGGTGAAAAGTGGTGATTGAAAGATTCCTAACGGAGCGTGTATCTCTTAAACGACATAGGCAAGGAGTTTGAAACTCAGCGGAAAAAAAATCAGCATAAAAATAAGTAAATATGTGTTTGACCGTTTTTTCAAAAATCCAATTTAAGGGGCCCATGTGGAGGGGTGAAATTCTGGGGGGGGACAGGAAAGAAAGTGTCCTAACAGATTGACTCACTCACTCACTCATCAAACTCAGGGGGAAAAAGTGCTTTAAAGTAAGAAAATAGCTGTTCGACAGTTTTTTTTATCAATCAAATTGAAGGGGTTCATCGGGAGGGGTGAAATTCTGAAGAAAAACAAATGAAAGAAAATGTCCTGACTCATTCACTCACTCATCATCGCCCAGCCAAAAAAAATTAAGTTGGAAACATGGCCTTTTGGGGATATGTTCGTTGAACGTCAAAAGCGTACACTAAGGGAGTATTTTTGGATATTCAGGTTCTAAAGGGGTTTTAAGGGGGTTAAACCTGCATTTCATTGAATAGCAATATCTCACGAGTGGTTTCATTTGTGGATGTGATACTCGGCATATAAATTAATCATTAAAAATAAGCAGACATGAATCTAAGGGTTTTTCGATGTGGTGTATTATCATGAGGTGAAAGGGGTGAAAATTGGGGGTTGAAGGATTCCTAACGGAGCGTGTAGGCCTATCTCTTAAACGACATAGGCGAGAAATTTGAAATTCAGCGAAAAAAAATCACATAAAAAAATAAGTAAATCGATGTTCGACCGTTTTTTAATAAATTAATTTAAGGGGCCAATGGGGTGGGGTGAAATTGAGGGGGAAATTGAGGGGGGAAAAGGAGAGAAAGTGTCCTAACTGACTGACTAACTCACTCACTCTTCAAACTCAGGGGAAAAAGACAGCTTAAAAATAAGTTAATAGGTGTTCAAGCGTTTTTTCATCAATCCAATTTAAGGGGCCCATGGGGAGGGGTGAAATTCTGGTAAAAATAATTGAAAGAAAATGTCCTGTCTGTCTCACTCACTCATCACGCCCAGCGAAAACTATTAAAGTTGGAAACATGAAATTTTGGGAATATGTTCGCTGTATGTCGAAGACGTCAACTAAGGAATGATTTTTGTTTATTCGGGTTTTAAAGTGGTGTTAAGGGGGTAAACGTGCATTTCATTGAATAACGATATCTCATGAGTTGTTTCTTTGGGGATGTGATATTCGGTATATAAACTAATCATTAAAAATTATCAGACATACGTCTAAGGGTTTATCGATGTGGTGTATAATATGAGGTGAAAGGGGTGAAAATTGGTGGTTGAGGGATTCTTAACGAAGCGTGTATCACTGAAACGACATAGGCGAGAAGTTTGAAATTCGGCGGGAAAAAACCGCTTAAAATATAAGTAAATAGGTGTTCGACCGATTTTCATAAATCCAATTTAAGGGGCCCTTGGTGAGGGGTGAAATTCTGGGGGAAAAAAAACAGGAAAGAAAGTGTCCTAACTGATTGACTCACTTACTCACTCATCAAACTCAGGGGGAAAACAGCTTTAAATAAGTAAATAGGTGTTTGACCGTTTGTTTCATAAATCCAATTTAAGGGGTTAATGGGGAGGGGTGAAATTATCAAAAATAAATGAAAGAAAATGTCATGACTGACTCACTCACTCATCATCGCCGAGCCAAAATTATTGAAGTTAGAAGCATGAAATTTTGGGGATATGTTCGTTGTATGTCGAAAACGTCCACTAAGGAAAGAGTTTTGGATATTCAGGTTCTAAAGAGGTGTTAAGAGGGTAAACGTGCATTTCATTGAATAACAATATCTCACGAGTGGTTTCATTTGGGGATGTGATACATGGCACATATACTAATCATTAAAAATAAGCTGACACATGTCTAATGGTTTTTCGATGTAGTATATATTATGAGGTGAAAGGGATGAAAAGTGGGGGTTGAAAGATTCCTAACGGAGCGTGTATCTCTTAAACGACATGGGCGAGGAGTTTGAAACTCAGAGGAAATCAATCAGCTTAAAAATAAATAAATAAATAAATAAATAAATAAATAAATAAATAAATAAATAAATAAATAAATAAATAAATAAATAAATAAATAAATAAATAAATAAATAAATAAATAAATAAATAAATAAAATAAATAAATAAATAGGTGTTCGACCGTTTTTTCATAAATGCAATTTAAGGGGCCTATGGGGAGGGGTGAAATTCTGGAAGAAAAACGTCCACTAAGGAAGGATTTTTGGATGTTCACTCTCATCGACCAACCAAAACTATTAAAGTTAGAAGAATGATATTTTGGGGATACGTTAGTTGTGTGTCGAAAACGTCCTCTAAGGAGGGATTTTTGGGTATTCAGGTTCTAAAGGGGTGTTAACGGGGTTAAACATGCATTTCATTGAATAACAATATGACACGACTATGACGCGAGCGAAGCGAGGCTAAAAATGAGATGGTGTGTGTCTGTGTATTACTCAATCACGCTGGTACCACTGGTCCGATTTACATGAATTTTACATGGAAGTAGCTGATTTACCTGGTTAACATATAGGTTACTTTTGATTTCAATACTTTGCACTATTTAAAGATGGCGACCATTTTAGTGACGTCACTACACCCTTTGGTTTCAAACTTTCATATTTCCATTTAAAATAAAAACAGAACGCTAAGAAATAGCAAACTTTTGATGGCATATACGAGGTTTAAAATTACATTTTCTATCCGAAAGGTATCTCCAACGGTTAGCGAGTAGAACCTAAATTTGTGCTATAAAACACGGTCAACGCCGAGCGGTGTAGTTGGATAAAATATTCCATCTTTAATCTCCCTCTGCGCAGCATCTCGCCTATCCCCTGTTTTAACTGTCACCTTCACATTTTAATTTATTTATGACGCGTAGCAAAGCACGGGTACTTCAGCTAGTATCTCTTATATAAAAACAAGTGTCCTGACTGACTGACTCATCATCGGCCAGCCAAAACTATTTAAGTTAGAAACATGAAATTTTGGGAATATGTTCGTTGTAAGTCGAAAACGCCCACTAAGGAAGGGTTTTTGGATATTCAGTTTCTAAAGGGGTGTTAAGGGGGTACACTTGCATTTCATTGAATAACAATATCTCCAGATTGCTTTCATTGGGGGATTTGATACTCGGCATATAAACTCATCATTAAAAATAAGAAGATACTTGTACTATATAAAGCTCAATTACCACTCACTGACTCATTCATTCATCACGAAATCTCAGAAACCACCGAACGGATTGGAATGAAATTTGGTATCCAGCTTCCTTAAGGGCCGCAAACGCCCGCTAAGAAAGGATTTTCGGATATGCAGGTTCTAAAGGGGTGTTAAGGGGGTAGACCTGCATTTCATTGAATAGCAATATCTCCCGATTGGTTTCATTGGGGAATGTGATACTCGGCATATAAACTCATCATTAAAAATAGGAAGACACGTGTCTGAGGGTTTTTCGATGTGGTGTATATTATGAGGTGAAAGGGGTGAAAAGTGGGGGTTGAAGGATTCCTAACGGAGCGTGTATCTCTTAAACGACATAGGCAAGGAGTTTGGAACTCAGCCTAAAAAAATCAGCATAAATAATAACTAAACAGGTGTTTGACGGTTTTTCATAAATCCAGTTTAAGGGGCCCATGGGGAGGGGTGAAATTATGGGGGAGGGGGGAAACGTAATATGTCTGAGTGTAAAATTATACATGGCCTATGTTGTAGACAATAACACATTACATCTTTTTTGTCTCTTGCTATTTCATCATACGACGAATACTTACGGAGTTATTAATGATTTTTAACTTTTTGGTCGGAATTTTCGAAGTCCCAGGAATGACATAAAAATTGATTCGAATGAAATTTCAAAAAATAGGTTTTTTAATACTTTTATTATATTTTTCACATCTTTTAGGGTCCCAAACCAACATGATATTTTGATGTTTTTTTTTCGTCCCATGCATTTTTGTTTTCAGGTGATAGAATTATTTTCCACTAGGACCCATGCTTATCTATCTATATAACTAATGTTATAACGGGATTCCAAATGTTATTGCGGGCGAAGCCGCGGGTAACAGCTAGTATTTTATATTTCAGCAAAGAGCTCCAACACTGCTTCAAGGAATGGAACCCAAAAATTTTCATGGTATAAGGTAAGATAAGAAGGCGCCAGACAAAGAACAAGACGGACGACACGAGTGTATTGACAGACTATAATACCTGTAATTTTGATTTCAGAAAGTATACACGCCGACACAAGAGGCGACATGGAGATTACGCTAATGATTACATGTTTTTATTTTTTTACTTCTCCACTTTACAGACGGCGGCACCAGATACATGACACTGGTGACGTTGATTTCACTGCCATACAGCAGCAACATGTTTTTTTGCCATGCTATTATTATGTATCATCTTTACTCGCTAATTTGTACTCATTCTAACATAATGCAACACACTCATCACCATTCTTTTACAGCTACACTCCAGAACACAGAAATCTGAACAGCAGGGTTGATACCTGTGGGGTATCAGGCTTACCTACAGATCAACAAAACACAAAAGCGTCAAAGATGTGACGCAACATACGGCAATGAGGGCGCAACCAATTTGTGGCGGCGACTCTCACTGGCAAGTGTGAAGGCATTCGCCCACAGAGAATGATCCACAGGATAGGGGTATATCAGCAGCACGACCACTAAACTGCACCGGAAACAGCCGGACAGGATTAGCCATGAGACGGCACATGAATACAAAGGGTAGCGTGCACGCAAGGTACAGTAGATACGGCCGTCTAGGTATAAAATAATTAAGATAAATATAAGTGAATAATGTAAAAGAAAATAATGTAATACTGTTAAGAAGCACCTCGCACAAAATTTGTTACCAATGATGCCACGCATTGTAAATACACATATTTTTATTTATCACACACATGTACACACTGACTTTCCTTTCTATCCTTCTAACTTAAATTTTATAAAAATGTCTTACCTCACCTCGAGCAATAAAAGCATATTATATTAAACCATTAAGCACACCTTAAGACATTTTTTTCTTTCTCTCTACACTATCTCTTTATTTTTATTGTTACATTTTACACCTCACGCAGAAGGCAATTTTTTCATCCAAATGCAAAGCAGCATCACAGCAACCACCGATGTTTTTTTTCCCTTCTGCAAAACCATGAATGAATAATTTCCCACACCATGTATTGTAAACTATGTATTTTTAATTCCTATGTCAAGTTTTATAACGAGTAATTTTATGTGAATAATGAACTATGTATATACCCAAAACCCACCCCCTCTGAGCACACGCTAAACTCACATCACCACCAGGACAACACGACATCGACACATCCACACGACACCGAAGAAGGAGAAGAAGAGGGACAAGAAGAAGATGAAGAAGTATCACTACAACGACACGCCTACTCTATTTCCCGTTCGTGAGGCCGCGAACAAAGGTCGAGGAGGTCTTGTACAGCCCAGGGGCAGTACCCCTAAAGACCCACCCCTCCATCTTTCATCAAAACCACCCTCATAGGCATACCATAAGCCTCATATACTTCTTCAACACAATCAGGCCCGGCAATACTGCTGACTGCCACGCTTACATAATACACACACAAACACACTAACTGGAGTGGCAACAGTGAAGAAACGCTGACCAAGCAGTGGGGGAAGGCCTTAAAGGTTAGGCCCAGAAGAGCCCCATTATCTGTTCGTGGCCAGCGGCCCTGCTATTCCAAGGTCCGTTCCAGCTCTTCACCAGGTAAGAATTAGCCGTGTGCTCAGATTCCTTATCATTGTAACACCTACTCTGAACACTTCTGTATTCTACACCTTGTACTTTATTTTATATCTGTCTAAACACCTAAAAGGGACAGTACATCACAGCTACTGGCCAATAAATACTTGGTCAGTAAACACCCACACTTATTACTCATTACTCCCTGTTTTACATCCTCACACCCAACCTGACCTTAGTCCTAATTGCCCCTGACCGTGGAGACCAGAAACTGCATCGTCAGGAATTCTATTGTACTCGAGCAAGCGACCCGACTGCAGAGTGTCAAGTCACCGACTCTGCTAGTGAGCTCGCTGAATCGCTCGCTCTACTTAATTGGCAGGCTAAGTCATTAGCTCACCTTAAACATTCATCCCCTAGCAGGTAAACGCATCCTGTAGGGACGCCCCCAATAGATTACGTACTCACACCAGCACACTACACTGGTAGTCGCCCCCAATTACGGGAAACTACCCTTATTCGGAAGCATCCCTTAAATTAACACATCTACACTACCCTGTTTATCCCACCCCCAACAGAGGGATAAAACATATTGGTGGATGCGCCGCTACCACGAAAAATAAGGGTAAGGGACTCAAACGACGAGCCCTCGTGGTAGAGCGATCCATACCGAAAGCAGCCAAGCGAAATTTGAATTATTTTTTTCTCTGAGAGAAAGCATGAACAAAATTATCGGGACAGCGCTAGCCAAGTTCACGGGGGACACAGGGACAGGCTGGGATAATTATCTACAGCCCTTCACATTCAGTTATAATACTTCAATATCCACGGCCACAAAACACTCTTCACACTTCCTGTTGCACGGCTATACACCCAGAAGCCCCATAGACAATATATGCATCCCCCAGGACACTCTCACAGACAACGCGGCCCGGTTAGAGTATTTACAGATAGCTCGCATGAACGCCAGAAAAATCATAACCGCGGCACAGAAGAAACAAAAAGAACGGTACGATCGTCAACGGAAGAGCGTGGAATACACACCCGGGCAATTGGTTATGGTTTCCAATTCCGCCCGTAAAAAGAACGTGTCCGAGTTCCTCCTACCACGTTGGACAGGTCCCTTCAAAGTCTGCAGGAAGGTATATGACCTAAACTATATAGTGAACGTGCGGCATGGACACAAACTCATTAAGGACACTATACACGCCCGCCATATGAAGGCGTACCACACCCGGAAAACAACACTCACACGTAAGGGCGGGAACACTGCAAAAAGGAAAGGAAGTGACTCCGCTGGCAGACATGGCAAGAAAGCCAAGAGATAGCCTTCGAACCCCGAGGACCTCACCAGGATAGATCCTGACACAGACATCTAGCTGCCACACATGCAACCAGAGGCCAGGACACAAAAGCACAAAAACGATTGAGCCACACAATCATGAACACGGGAAGGTTCTTTTACATACGGGGAATACATGTATGGGCACATAAACTACACAAGTCTGACACAGATAGCGTCACCACGATGGTGGGGCAGAGTATAAGGCGCGGTCATCATGAAGAGACGTAGGGCCTCGTGAAAACATATTTTGGAAACACTCACACCATTCGTGACAGGATCGCAGCATGAATGCTGTACACTTCAAATGTTAACTGCCGGACAGGACATACGGTCCCGGCTGTGCGTTATCACATGAAGTAACCCGACACTTTTGCATGCTCAGCGCGAATACGGTGACACACTCGTCGGCTGAAGGCACTCACAGACAGCCCGGTATTACAATCGACAGAATATCATTCACTAGGGGATTCAAAACCACACTACGCCCACAAATTAAGACCAGGGTCAACCAAAATTCGCACACACGATATACATGGGACATACATACAGGGGCGTAGGCCCGTTCTAAGGTACTCGCTATAATAGCCTACTTAGGGCATTAGCGACCCCGGGACTGCCAATAGGGGACGTACCGGGAACACCAAGCCTCTACGGAGACCACAAAATACTTTTTTTGGACCATAGCGCCCGAAATCTGAATACGGGGGACGCCACGGGCACAGACAAACGCTAACACAAAGTAGGTAACACCACATCTCTACGGCCAAAAATCATGGCAATGTAGATTACCCCGGACATAAAATAATAGAGCAAGACACAATGGGGAAGTAATCACGGAAACAAATTCCCAAACAAGCTTGTGAGCGAAAAAAAAGGTGACAAGTTAACACGTTGGCCTTTCTAGAACGCAAACACATGTCGACATACGGACAGTGGCGGAAGTCACGTTTTGTTAGCCTTCCTGCATATCATTGAAGACTTTCCATACACAAGGGCACCTCGGAAGGGAGACTGACCGGTGGGAGCCTCACGTCAAAATTTTAGTATATAAGATACAGTTGCATTTAGAAGGCAACTTAGATTTAAGCAAATTTAACAAGCACTGTTGTAAAACAGTAGCTACAACATATTTCGGCATTAGGTTAAGAACTATTTTGGCATGTATATACAAAATATTTTTATAGCATTAATTAATATAATCTAGGTTAAGCACTTTTAATTAAGACAGGGCGTTCGGCACCTGGCAACTAAAACCGTTACCAGGGTAAGACCGACAACACATTGCAAAAAACAGGCATATGCGACGCGAACGCGACATATGGCGTTTGGCACCGTATAGGGTAAGACCGACAACATATAGATTTAATTGAGGGTACGACGCGAACGCGACATATGGCGTTCGGCACCTGGCGGCTAGACGTTGCCAGGATAAGTCTGATAAATCGATAAATTACAGATAAAAACATAACAGGGCGGAGGCACTAAAGCCGTCCGACCCACCAGCGAGGTAAACGGTACAGCCACTGGAGCTGACCGACCTCGATAATACACGAGACGCCAAAGAAGTCTCAGGGGCGGTAGCACCGCAACCCGACCCTTAAACGGCGCTGCGCGACAGGTGCGCAATATATATATTTGGGGATTGAAAGATTCCTTACGGAGCGTGAATCTCTTAAACGACATAGGCAAGGAGTTTGAAACTCAGCGAAAAAAAATCAACATAAAGAAGAAGTAAATATGTGTTGACCGTTTTTTCATAAATCCAATTTAAAGGGCCCATGGGGAGAAATGAAATTCTGGGGGGGGGGGGGAGGACAGCAAAGAAAGTGTCCTAACTGATTGACTGACTCACTCACTCATCAAACTCAGGGGGGCGAAAACTGCTTTAAAGTAAATAGCAGTTCGACAGTTTTTTTTTCATAAATACAAATTTAAGGGGTTTATGGGGAGGAATGAAATTCTGAAAAAAGAAAATTGAAAGAAAATGTCCTGACTCACTCACTCACTCATCATCGCCCAGCCAAAATTATTGAAGTTAGAAACATGACAGTTTGGGGATATGTTCATTGTATGTCCAAACCGTCTACTAAGGGAGGATTTTCGGATATTCAGGTTCTAAAGGGGGTCTTAAGGGGGTTAAAGCTGCATTTCATTGAATAACAATATCTCCCGATTGGTTTCATTGGGGGATGTGATACACGGCATATAAACTCATCATTAAAAAGTAAGAAGACACGTGTCTGAGGGTCTTTCGATGTGTTAATGATGTGAAAGGGGTGAAAAGTGGTGATTGAAAGATTCCTAACGGAGCGTGTATCTCTTAAACGACATAGGCAAGGAGTTTGAAACTCAGCGGAAAAAAAATCAGCATAAAAATAAGTAAATATGTGTTTGACCGTTTTTTCAAAAATCCAATTTAAGGGGCCCATGTGGAGGGGTGAAATTCTGGGGGGGGGGACAGGAAAGAAAGTGTCCTAACTGATTGACTGACTCACTCACTCATCAAACTCAGGGGGAAAAAGTGCTTTAAAGTAAGAAAATAGCTGTTCGACAGTTTTTTTTATCAATCAAATTGAAGGGGTTCATCGGGAGGGGTGAAATTCTGAAGAAAAACAAATGAAAGAAAATGTCCTGACTCATTCACTCACTCATCATCGCCCAGCCAAAAAAAATTAAGTTGGAAACATGGCCTTTTGGGGATATGTTCGTTGAACGTCAAAAGCGTACACTAAGGGAGTATTTTTGGATATTCAGGTTCTAAAGGGGTTTTAAGGGGGTTAAACCTGCATTTCATTGAATAGCAATATCTCACGAGTGGTTTCATTTGTGGATGTGATACTCGGCATATAAATTAATCATTAAAAATAAGCAGACATGAATCTAAGGGTTTTTCGATGTGGTGTATTATCATGAGGTGAAAGGGGTGAAAATTGGGGGTTGAAGGATTCCTAACGGAGCGTGTAGGCCTATCTCTTAAACGACATAGGCGAGAAATTTGAAATTCAGCGAAAAAAATCACATAAAAAAATAAGTAAATCGATGTTCGACCGTTTTTTAATAAATTAATTTAAGGGGCCAATGGGGTGGGGTGAAATTGAGGGGGAAATTGAGGGGGGAAAAGGAGAGAAAGTGTCCTAACTGACTGACTAACTCACTCACTCTTCAAACTCAGGGGAAAAAGACAGCTTAAAAATAAGTTAATAGGTGTTCAAGCGTTTTTTCATCAATCCAATTTAAGGGGCCCATGGGGAGGGGTGAAATTCTGGTAAAAATAATTGAAAGAAAATGTCCTGTCTGACTCACTCACTCATCACGCCCAGCGAAAACTATTAAAGTTGGAAACATGAAATTTTGGGAATATGTTCGCTGTATGTCGAAGACGTCAACTAAGGAATGATTTTTGTTTATTCGGGTTTTAAAGTGGTGTTAAGGGGGTAAACGTGCATTTCATTGAATAACGATATCTCATGAGTTGTTTCTTTGGGGATGTGATATTCGGTATATAAACTAATCATTAAAAATTATCAGACATACGTCTAAGGGTTTATCGATGTGGTGTATAATATGAGGTGAAAGGGGTGAAAATTGGTGGTTGAGGGATTCTTAACGAAGCGTGTATCACTGAAACGACATAGGCGAGAAGTTTGAAATTCGGCGGGAAAAAACCGCTTAAAATATAAGTAAATAGGTGTTCGACCGATTTTCATAAATCCAATTTAAGGGGCCCTTGGTGAGGGGTGAAATTCTGGGGGAAAAAAAACAGGAAAGAAAGTGTCCTAACTGATTGACTCACTTACTCACTCATCAAACTCAGGGGGAAAACAGCTTTAAATAAGTAAATAGGTGTTTGACCGTTTGTTTCATAAATCCAATTTAAGGGGTTAATGGGGAGGGGTGAAATTATCAAAAATAAATGAAAGAAAATGTCATGACTGACTCACTCACTCATCATCGCCGAGCCAAAATTATTGAAGTTAGAAGCATGAAATTTTGGGGATATGTTCGTTGTATGTCGAAAACGTCCACTAAGGAACGAGTTTTGGATATTCAGGTTCTAAAGAGGTGTTAAGAGGGTAAACGTGCATTTCATTGAATAACAATATCTCACGAGTGGTTTCATTTGGGGATGTGATACATGGCACATATACTAATCATTAAAAATAAGCTGACACATGTCTAATGGTTTTTCGATGTAGTATATATTATGAGGTGAAAGGGATGAAAAGTGGGGGTTGAAAGATTCCTAACGGAGCGTGTATCTCTTAAACGACATGGGCGAGGAGTTTGAAACTCAGAGGAAATCAATCAGCTTAAAAATAAATAAATAAATAAATAAATAAATAAATAAATAAATAAATAAATAAATAAATAAATAAATAAATAAATAAATAAATAAATAAATAAATAAATAAATAAATAAATAAATAAATAAATAAATAAATAAATAAATAAAATAAATAAATAAATAGGTGTTCGACCGTTTTTTCATAAATGCAATTTAAGGGGCCTATGGGGAGGGGTGAAATTCTGGAAGAAAAACGTCCACTAAGGAAGGATTTTTGGATGTTCACTCTCATCGACCAACCAAAACTATTAAAGTTAGAAGAATGATATTTTGGGGATACGTTAGTTGTGTGTCGAAAACGTCCTCTAAGGAGGGATTTTTGGGTATTCAGGTTCTAAAGGGGTGTTAACGGGGTTAAACATGCATTTCATTGAATAACAATATGACACGACTATGACGCGAGCGAAGCGAGGCTAAAAATGAGATGGTGTGTGTCTGTGTATTACTCAATCACGCTGGTACCACTGGTCCGATTTACATGAATTTTACATGGAAGTAGCTGATTTACCTGGTTAACATATAGGTTACTTTTGATTTCAATACTTTGCACTATTTAAAGATGGCGACCATTTTAGTGACGTCACTACACCCTTTGGTTTCAAACTTTCATATTTCCATTTAAAATAAAAACAGAACGCTAAGAAATAGCAAACTTTTGATGGCATATACGAGGTTTAAAATTACATTTTCTATCCGAAAGGTATCTCCAACGGTTAGCGAGTAGAACCTAAATTTGTGCTATAAAACACGGTCAACGCCGAGCGGTGTAGTTGGATAAAATATTCCATCTTTAATCTCCCTCTGCGCAGCATCTCGCCTATCCCCTGTTTTAACTGTCACCTTCACATTTTAATTTATTTATGACGCGTAGCGAAGCACGGGTACTTCAGCTAGTATACTATATAAAGCTCAAATACCACTCACTGACTCATTCATTCATCACGAAATCTCAGAAACCACCGAACGGATTGGAATGAAATTTGGTATCCAGCTTCCTTAAGGGCCGCAAACGCCCGCTAAGAAAGGATTTTCGGATATGCAGGTTCTAAAGGGGTGTTAAGGGGGTAGACCTGCATTTCATTGAATAGCAATATCTCCCGATTGGTTTCATTGGGGAATGTGATACTCGGCATATAAACTCATCATTAAAAATAGGAAGACACGTGTCTGAGGGTTTTTCGATGTGGTGTATATTATGAGGTGAAAGGGGTGAAAAGTGGGGGTTGAAGGATTCCTAACGGAGCGTGTATCTCTTAAACGACATAGGCAAGGAGTTTGGAACTCACCTAAAAAAATCAGCATAAATAATAACTAAACAGGTGTTTGACGTTTTTTCATAAATCCAATTTAAGGGGCCCATGGGGAGGGGTGAAATTATGGGGGAGGGGGGAAACGTAATATGTCTGAGTGTAAAATTATACATGGCCTATGTTGTAGACAATAACACATTACATCTTTTTTGTCTCTTGCTATTTCATCATACGACGAATACTTACGGAGTTATTAATGATTTTTAACTTTTTGGTCGGAATTTTCGAAGTCCCAGGAATGACATAAAAATTGATTCGAATGAAATTTCAAAAAATAGTTTTTTTAATACTTTTATTATATTTTTCACGTCTTTTAGGGTCCCAAACCAACATGATATTTTGATGTTTTTATTTTCGTCCCATGCATTTTTGTTTTCAGGTGATAGAATTATTTTCCACTAGGACCCATGCTTATCTATCTATATAACTAATGTTATAACGGGATTCCAAATGTTATTGCGGGCGAAGCCGCGGGTAACAGCTAGTATTTTATATTTCAGCAAAGAGCTCCAACACTGCTTCAAGGAATGGAACCCAAAAATTTTCATGGTATAAGGTAAGATAAGAAGGCGCCAGACAAAGAACAACACGGACGACACGAGTGTATTGACAGACTATAATACCTGTAATTTTGATTTCAGAAAGTATACACGCCGACACAAGAGGCGACATGGAGATTACGCTAATGATTACATGTTTTTATTTTTTTACTTCTCCACTTTACAGACGGCGGCACCAGATACATGACACTGGTGACGTTGATTTCACTGCCATACAGCAGCAACATGTTTTTTTGCCATGCTATTATTATGTATCATCTTTACTCGCTAATTTGTACTCATTCTAACATAATGCAACACACTCATCACCATTCTTTTACAGCTACACTCCAGAACACAGAAATCTGAACAGCAGGGTTGATACCTGTGGGGTATCAGGCTTACCTACAGATCAACAAAACACAAAAGCGTCAAAGATGTGACGCAATATACGGCAATGAGGGCGCAACCAATTTGTGGCTGTGACTCTCACTGGCAAGTGTGAAGGCATTCGCCCACAGAGAATGATCCACAGGATAGGGGTATATCAGCAGCACGACCACTAAACTGCACCGGAAACAGGCGGACAGGATTAGCCATGAGACGGCACATGAATACAAAGGGTAGCGTGCACGCAAGGTACAGTAGATACGGCCGTCTAGGTATAAAATAATTAAGATAAATATAAGTGAATAATGTAAAAGAAAATAATGTAATACTGTTAAGAGGCACCTCACACAAAATTTGTTACCAATGATGCCACGCATTGTAAATACACATATTTTTATTTATCACACACATGTACACACTGACTTTCCTTTCTATCCTTCTAACTTAAATTTTGTAAAAATGTCTTACCTCACCTCGAGCAATAAAAGCATATTATATTAAACCATTAAGCACACCTTAAGACATTTTTTTATTTCTCTCTACACTATCTCTTTATTTTTATTGTTACATTTTACACCTCACGCAGAAGGCAATTTTTTCATCCAAATGCAAAGCAGCATCACAGCAACCACCGATGTTTTTTTTCCCTTCTGCAAAACCATGAATGAATAATTTCCCACACCATGTATTGTAAACTATGTATTTTTAATTCCTATGTCAAGTTTTATAACGAGTAATTTTATGTGAATAATGAACTATGTATATACCCAAAACCCACCCCCTCTGAGCACACGCTAAACTCACATCACCACCAGGACAACACGACATCGACACATCCACACGACACCGAAGAAGGAGAAGAAGAGGGACAAGAAGAAGATGAAGAAGTATCACTACAACGACACGCCTACTCTATTTCCCGTTCGTGAGGCCGCGAACAAAGGTCGAGGAGGTCTTGTACAGCCCAGGGGCAGTACCCCTAAAGACCCACCCCTCCATCTTTCATCAAAACCACCCTCATAGGCATACCATAAGCCTCATATACTTCTTCAACACAATCAGGCCCGGCAATACTGCTGACTGCCACGCTTACATAATACACACACAAACACACTAACTGGAGTGGCAACAGTGAAGAAACGCTGACCAAGCAGTGGGGGAAGGCCTTAAAGGTTAGGCCCAGAAGAGCCCCATTATCTGTTCGTGGCCAGCGGCCCTGCTATTCCAAGGTCCGTTCCAGCTCTTCACCAGGTGAGAATTAGCCGTGTGCTCAGATTCCTTATCATTGTAACACCTACTCTGAACACTTCTGTATTCTACACCTTGTACTTTATTTTATATCTGTCTAAAACCTAAAAGGGACAGTACATCACAGCTACTAGCCAATAAATACTTGGTCAGTAAACACCCACGCTTTTTACTCATTACGCCCTGTTTTACATCCTCACACCCAACCTGACCTTAGTCCTAATTGCCCCTGACCGTGGAGACCAGAAACTGCATCGTCAGGAATTCTATTGTACTCGAGCAAGCGTCCCTACTGCAGAGTGTCAAGTCACCGACTCTGCACGTGAGCTCGCTGATCGCTCGCTCTACTTAATTGGCAGGCTGTCATTAGCTCACCTTGAACATTCATCCCCTAGCAGGTAAACGCATCCTGTAGGGACACCCCCAATAGATTACGTACTCACACCAACACACTGCACTGGTAGTCGCCCCCAATTACGGGAAACTACCCTTATTCGGAAGCATCCCTTAAATTAACACATCTACACTACCCTGTTTATCCCACCCCCAACAGAGGGATAAAACAATATTTAATGCAGAGTTAAGATACAACAATGGAACATCGATAGACAACGTATTGTAGAATACAGACGTAGTGTACGTTCCACCTTGTACATTTTCGCCAGTCTACGAACATTAATGTAACATCAATTAGCAATAGAAATAATTCATTCACCACCTACATGAATATTTCTATACATTATTATTCAACGATGATGCTGATATGTTTGCGACGGAGAATGAAGATTCTACAGAAGATGATTGTCAAGATGCTAGGGTATCCCAGCAACAACAGAAGAATTTGCCAGAAGGATGTCGCTCGAGCCCAGACGGAGGTTAGTGAATTCCGGACAGGGAACGTGTTCCTATCTCTGAGGTCGCAGGTCCGAAGTTCGAATGGAGATCCATCTCAGTATCTTGAACTGAGGAAACACCTAAAGTATTGTGTATATACTTACCCAGATCTTCAAGATATCGCCCAAATAAGGTAGCAGTGTCATTTACTTATTGTATAGAGCTTGATTTGAGCCGTCGTTCTTACTCCATGTTTCATATTTTATGTATTTCAGTGTTCTCATGTATTTTACACTTCAGGCACACAACTTGGTCAAAATGGTCATGGAGAAATGAACATTCACTATTATTTTAATACATGGATGTCAGAATCAAGTAAGTTGAGGCTCAATGGATAATACGTAACGTGAATAGTGTCTCAAGCCAGTAAACGTCGTCGTAGAAGAATTACTTGTCAAGATATTTCTGTATTTTTGTAAAAGGCAAAATTTCTTCCAAATTAAGTTATTTTAATTGATACGACTATTACCGTATAGCTGATTAGTGATAACAATTAACAATGGCGGACACTACAAGACATCGTCTAGAAAGTGCTCTAAAATCATCGAAAAAGTGATACAAGAAGGAGGTTATAGGAAAAAGGAAGTGAAGAACGACATACAAGAAGCGGTAAGGGAGATTAGAGAGTGTTTTGATTCACTTGCAAGGGAAAGTAAGACAGTTGTTAATAAAAGTAAGACTCCTCTAGAAGAGGTTATTAATAGCCAAGGAGATATGATGAGTGAGGAGGTAGACGGCCACCCTGTAGGACAACCAGCGACATCTATTGATAATACGCATGAAGGAGCAGGCCGTGATCAGCGACAATCTGAAACGATATATACCAGGTCAAAGAAATTCGTTGAAGCAACAGGCCGTGGGCAGAGACAAATGGTAGAGACATCTACCGAACAAAAGTAAAACGTTTACGATACACGGCGTGACCAGAGACAAACAGAAACGACATCTGCCAGATCAAAGAACATCATTGAAGTTACAGGCCATGAGCAGAGACAAGCGGAGAAGACCTCTGCTGGACAGGCGAAGAACGTGAACGGCAATAACTGTGAAGTGGATCATTCTACTGCACAAATTACATCTAGTCGGCCGTGCTCCAACGTACAGGTCCTGTCATTTAGTGGCCTTGCAAGTAATCCCAACAGCCAACTCATGGCCTACAACACATTACAAGAGAAAATCACAGATAACATCATGCAGAAGATGAATCAAATGATGGATGCACTCACAAATAGCATAAAATGCCTTATAACGGAAGAAATAAAAGCTATACAGCAACAAACACCAAATTCACAATGTGTGCCATCTGCTGATCCACTCTTAGAAGCTTCAGGGAGTAACGGCGACCAGTGCCAATCTATATCTGCCGGGCAAATGTTCAATCAAAATATCGAAAGGAAACTCCGAGCCCAGTGATATCTCAGAGTAACGAGAATGCAAACCGGACCCCATGGAATAGAGCACTAAAGATGACAAATGAGATGCCAGGTACTAAACTGAGATACACGCATTACACGAAAGGAAAAGCGACTTCATCAAGCAGTAATGATAATGAGGAAAAGGACAACTACATTGCTGGATCTAACAAGTTTACAATTAAGAAAGCAGAATTACGAAAGATAGGTGAGGCGTCAGATACTTTTCAAAAGAACACAAACCTCGCGATAGAAGACAAAGGATTTAATGGTACTGCGGATGTCTATCAGGTAGGCCATGGCTTCCAAAGACATGACACGACATATGACAGAGGTGAGGAGGAAAACAAGGATTGGGAGACAGTCAGGAGGAGGAGGAGCAGATATAAAGAAAGCCGACACGTCATCATAGGAACAAATGAATCTAATTCCATCATTCAAGCCGGAGAAGGAATTGCCTGGCTATATGTGGGTCACCTCTCTCCAAATGCGACTACCGAGAGGGTAAAGGAATTCATGTCTTCGAAAGGAATTGACGGTATCATGTCGTGTGAAGAGTTGAACACCCTAGGAACTAACAAGGCTTTCAAACTGGTGATACCCTGGCAGCACCTAGAGCAAGTTGAACAAGCGGACTTTTGGCCTAAGAGAGTTCTTGTGTGTCCCTTTCGATCACCAAGAAGACCACGGAACGAAGGAGTCGTCCTGCAGTAACTTGAACCTAGGAAGAACAGAACCTTCGAGAAGACTGAAAACCCTCCTTTGGAACGTTGAGGGACTCATGGGGGTTATCAGTTTAGCCCCAGATATCTTCGACCAGTACGATTTAGTAATACTGACAGAAACTTTTTTGACAAGTGAGTGGTCGTATAGGACGGCTTATACCATTAATGTTCCCGCCAAACAAGGGGTCAGAGGAAGACCCTCTGGAGGCATTACATGCATCTTAAAGGCACAACTTTCACCTTTCTCAGTCTTGCATAAAACAGACAATACACTAATGGTAAAAACAAGTATCTGTACTATATTAGGAATGTATGTACAACCTGAAAATACATCAAGTGAAATCATAGAAGAACTCACATTAGCAATGGAGAAAGTGAAGCCACATGATACCCTTATAATAGCCGGAGATTTGAATTGCCGTATTGACAAGTCCTCGCTCAAAACAAACTCGGTGTTAGAATACTTAGAAGGGGAAGGACTAACCTTGGTGAATGATAATAACATGTTAACATACTTATGTCACAACGGGTCAAGTGCTATAGACATCGTACTAACCAATAACGTAAACATCAAGTCTGTCACACAAACCACGACAGGGGAGACGCTAAGGAAACATATCCCAGTAGAGACCAACTTCGAACTGTCCGAGGAAAAGAGAACGGAGAAGAAATCTCTCATAAAGCTATCTAGGGTAATAGACGTCACAAGTTTAAGAGGCAGGGATATTGATACAGTATTAGATGTGATAGCATCCGGAGACCTGGACAACGCAACGGTGAATTTAGAAAAACTTATCTTGCAGGCAGTATTTCCTAGAGTACAATCAACGAGGAAGTCACAGGTGTGGTTTAACAGAGGTTGTTACTTCGCACGTAGAGAAGCTCTAGCAGCCCTTCATCGGGTACGAATGACACCTTTAGAAAGCAATCTGAGGAGTTACCATGACATAAGGAGACGGTACAAACTCATCCTTAAAGAAGCAAAAGAATTGTTCCAAAACGTACAAGAAAAGAAACTAATACAAGAAGCAGAAACTCACCCTTATAAGGCTCTAAACTCTAGACAACCTAAATTTCAGCGAAATATATCGATAGAGACCTGGAAAGATCGCTCAATGTTGGTCCTTCAAGACCGGGACACTCGCCCCGCTCCGCGACCAGAGGGAGACCTTACAGTAGCAGAAGAACCGGAACTTTTTACCGAGGAAGAAGTGTTGAAAGCCATTACTAAGAGTAAGAACAATAAAGCCTGTGGGCCAGACAACATCTTCAATGAACATCTGAAAGAATCCACAACATAATTGAAAAGATGTGTAACCTCTCTATTTAACGGATGTCTACGTAAAGGTACAATTCCCGCGAACTGGAGGAAATCGACAGTTAAAATGCTGTACAAAGGGAAAGGCGACAGCGGGGACCCGAACTCATACAGGGGGATTGCCCTTGAGTGCTCGTTATTAAAACTCCTCACAAAATTAATTTGCGAGCGTCTCACGTCCACAATTTAAGAGTGGATACCTGACGAACAATTCGGGTTTCGAAAGGGTAGATCTGCCACACAAGCCATCCAATGTTTACAGTTAGATATTGATGAAGCTTTAACATTACCAAGGAGGAAACTGCATGCTGTATTCATTGACTACAAAAAAGCTTTTGACACCCGTAACAGACAAATTATCATCGACAAACTTGAGAAATTGGTAGGCGAGTTTAGCTACTTAGCTAGATTCATTAGGGATCTGCTGAGTAGTAATCTGATAGAAATCACTGACGGCATCATCACTTCTGAACCAATCGAGCAAACGAACGGGGTCCTTCAAGGCGATCCTCTCAGTCCGATATTGTTTACAGTAGCAACAGCTGACGTCACTACAATAGTTCCACCCAATGTCAAAATTTGTATGTACGCAGACGATATGGTAATGACATCTACAAGTGCAGAAGACCTACAATTCGCCGTGAACAATGTAGCAGTATGGGCCGAAGATAACGAAATGAGTTTGAACGAGACGAAGACATTCACTATGTCCTTCAGAAGGGGATTAAAGCCGGCGACGTTTCATTACAAAGGCTACAGTCTCCCATTTCCGGTACCTGGGGGTGACTATGCAGACATCTGGGAACGTCTTTACGATGCACGTGAGAGAGAGCCTGGACGCTGCACTGACGGCTATGAGCGACATCGAGCATCTACGCAGCCTATCCCAGAAGACGGCAATATGACTTTTTTGGTTAAAAATAGCACCAGTCGCGATGTATGGCCTGAAAATTATTTGGAAACATCTTAGGCACAGACATCTGGCAACGCTGGAAAGGATCAAGGCAATGTATCTAAAAAGAGCCTTATGCCTATCCAAGTTCACGCCCTCGCGGCTTGTGTATGTCATGACAGGGGAACTACCCTTTATGGAAGAAGTCAGATTACAGATGCTCCTGCCGCACACACCGGGATTTGGGGAGTATCTGCGTCTCATGACAGCAAAGAGAAATTACATTTGGCATGAATTTTATACGACGGACGCTATGACTACACAGGACTGGATGCAAGGATCCTACGAGCGGAGACATGTCTTGACGCGCTTTGTGGTCCATGGTTTCCACCACCGGATCTGCATGAGAGATGTCTATCACCAACCAGACGAACTATGCGTGTGCAAGCTTTGTAAGGGTCCTTGCGACAGATACCACGTGAGGACGTGCAAGTGCAGAGAGGTGTCTCTGACGAAATTCTGTGAAAATTAGAAATATATGGACACCCCTCGGAAAAAGGCATTTACAGTGACAACGACAAAATTTTGTATTAATGATGGTTCGTAAGAACCACGTTCATGCACATTGTGCGCAATAAAGTATTTATTAAGTTTTTATGCTTCAAGATTATTAGAGATGATTGCCTTTCATCTCTTTTTCCAATTTTATTCTACGGATCAGTTGTTGAACTGGCTTTAAAATTTTTGTTTGAGGAATCATATTGCCTCATAGAAGACGAGTCGTTTCGACTATCGAATTTTAATTTTTTTGAACCAAGAATACAGACATTGTGTTATGGTTGCAAATTAAATTCTTTTAAATTTAATTTGAGCACATTAAGTAACAACTTGAACTTCAAGAGCAGAAGAAACATCGATTGATATTGTTATACCATTATTGTACATAAACTTTCGGCGATCTAGGAAATACTAGTCCTTTGATAAGACCGAAGTCTTAATCCCTATAGACATTCTTTGTGTAGAGTGGAAAGACATTACGAAATTGACAAACCTTTTCATTATTTGTAAAGCTGAGAGATTTGTTCATTTATTGTTAGAGGAAATATCTTTTGAGAGAGGATTATTCAAATCTTTGGCTAGGAATTCAAAGCTAGTTTATCCCGGTCAAGATTGAATTCTATTTGACACTATAAATAACATGTGTGTTATTTACACTATTTGTGTAATATCACGTCATAATGTAGACCTGATATAGCAACGATATGCAATTGAAAGCTTGATAAGTGAGGTGAGACAGAAGTTATTATTTTTATTACATGTATTTGTGACAGACGAGTTAACAGTTAATTATCTTTTTGTGTAGTAAACTTTAGGAGGTCAATCACGACAGTCTAATATCGTCCATTATTATTGGAAGTTTCGTTTGAAGAACTTAAGGATGTATAATTGTAAATCAGTAGTCATGTGTAACGACACTGAGGGTCATGCCGTTATTTGAGAGAAATTCCTACAGAAGAAATGTTAATAACAATTAATCCGGTTTTGGTTATTGTTTAACATAGTGGATGATAATTGTTTATGCCATATATACTGTTATATGACGATTTGTAGAGCTATGGAGAGCTCGTGCGAAGGAGGTTCCGCATTTTAAAGGATGGCAAAGAATTATTGTTCTTTGGTAAGAAAAGGCATGGATGATGATAAGAGTCGTTGTATACAAGAAGTCCAGTTCATGAGAAGTAACGTTTTAGCTGTGTTGACAGAAGGGTTTAAGCGGAAAGCAATTAGAGAACGATTGTCTACTCATGTCATTGATACTATTATTACATTTTATTAAACCCGGAATTGTATAAATACGTACAGTTAACCTTTGTCAGTCGACTGTATTAGATCGACAATGTAAAGAAACCTATATAAGACGATGTGTGAGCAGTATATGAAAGCTAAAGAGTGTTAGAAAATGTTTATGTGGAGAAACAATGTAAATAACTAATTGCAAGTTGTATAGTAACAGAGAATCCAGAATCTCGAAGGTAACTTGTTAACAACGTTAAATATGATTATGAACAAATTACTTGTAAATATTTTCCGTAATGATTTAACTATTTAAATAATTTTTAATAGGATTAATTAACAGAATGTTTTTGGAATAGAGTGTTTTTGTGATCGAATGTTTTTGTATGGATTATTGCCACCTGTTAAGAGTGACTGTTCAATCTAGTCGGTCTAGAACGATTACGGAGTATGAATGAAAGTGTGAATTAAAATTTCAGTATGATTGGTAGAGAATTGTTTAAGTTATGAGCGTTTTTATAATGGCAGAATTTAACTTTTATTCGAGGCTTTTAGACGCGAGCCAGACAGCAATGATACAAGCAAATGTGGACAGAAAGATGAACCGTTAGCAGTCGAGGTCATGTTATTACATAATGTGTAGCCAGATGGTCAGCCACTGCCTTGTAAATGGAACAGTTTCATAGCGCAGCATTTTGCTAGCGTTCATTGATGAATCAGGACAATGCAGGTGCATTTCTAGACGCGTGGCGGAAGAGATAACCAGTTGTAAGAAATGTTATGAATGCAGGAGCTTCTGTTAAACGTTTTCTTCACGTACAGTAGGCCTAGTTATGGCAAAAATTTTATGCTTGTTATTTATACACAGTAATTGCAGTAGGATGTGTAGTGGAAGAGAAGTGTGTATGATTGTATGGTTATTTTTTGTTATTTAGAATAGTTTATTGTTATTTTTGTTTATATTAGATTAGTTATACTTGTTAATAAATTTACACAGTTCGTTGTCTTGCGTCGTTGACGTGTGATTCATTATAAATATAAGGATTAGAGTATTGTGGATGTATTGTAGGCGAAGCTGATTTCCTATTCCCGAGACGCGTAAGTAATGGTAAGTGTGCCCCATGTAGTTTGTTGTTTATACACAATATTCTTGTAACTGCTGTATGTAAATCCCTAAAGACCATGTTGGAGCGATTTCTAATGAAGTAATTTGCCGGTGCTGTTAGAAATAGGCAATCCAGCTGGGGCTATGGATATTCCAACAGGCTACTTTCCGGATTTACGGGTGCAGTACAGGTATGAAACTTTCGAAATATAATCTTAAAACTAGCTTATATTTTCACAACTATGGAAGAAAAAACATTTTCTGAAAATGTCACATTTTGTGTAGGCCTACTGCATAACTCTTCCCTTGAAGGATATGCAACTAGAGCTATTTGCCAGTGGCCGGCCCCGTGGTGTTTGGGTAGCGCGCCTGCCTCTCACCCGGAGGCCCCGGGCTCGATTCCCGGCTCCGTCAGTGATTTTGAAACTAACGTGAGAGTTGGAACGAGGTGCACTCAGCCTCGTGAGGACAATTGAGTAGCTGTCTGACAGTGAGGCAGCGCCCCGACCACGAAAACCAAGTTTAACAGCCGAGGGGACCCGATGCGCTGATCACGTGTCACCCCAATATCTGCAGACCAAATGGCTGGGCAGCGGTCGCTTGGTCGGCCTAGGCACTTCATGGGCTGTAGTGCCAGGGGTTCTTACTTGCCAGTGCAGCAGATCACATGCATTTTATCACTTTAAATGATCTAGTTACGTTACGGCGACGTCACGAAATGTACCGAGAATGCACTGAGGTGTGTGATGTCATAGTACCGCTTGGTACATGTGTACTGAGTTCACTGGTGAGCTCTGGCGTGACGTCATCCAGTCAGCTCCCTCCTTTCACCGCGCGCTCCAGCGCCCTCATGACTTGTAACTTTCTAGCGTTCTGATTGTTTCTTGATCATCTAACATGTCATGAGTCTTTGGCTTCGAGCGAAGCGAGAAGCCTCCAGCCTTTCTAGCATTTTTCAGCATTTAAAATGATATAAAGTCCAGTCTTTGAGACTCACTGTCTCTTTTACAATTTCATATTTTATTCACTACCTTAAAAGGTAGCATTCTGTATAGCATGTCCACCTTTCAACGGGTATAGGAATGAGATGAACTACAGGTTGATTTTACGGCTGGTTGCCCTTTCTTGCGAGAGTAGCTAGGCTCAATGGGGGATGTAATAAACTCGGCAAGGAGTTAGAAGGACCTATTAGACGGTACCGTACCAGCATTTGCATGGATCAGAAAATAGGGAAACCATTTCAATAGTAGCCAACGTGACGGTGGGATTCGAGTTTGCAGAATACTTTGCCCCATGGTCTTAGCGAGCCTATGTGTGCATAATAGCGGCTGTGATGTCCTGGTTGACCGGGTTCGATTCTCGGACCTTTTCAAGGTGTAATAACACGATAAGGACTTTCCGTGGCTCTTGGTCACGAGAATAACTAAGCTACTCATTTCTTCATCTCCTTCCTTCTGTCTTTCCCTTCTTCCTTCCCTGCTTCCTCCGTTGCTTCCTTTCTTCCTTCCTTCCTTCCTTCCTTCCTTCCTTTCTTTCATCCTTCCTTTCTTCCTTCCTTTCTTTCTTTCTTCCTTCCTTTTTACCTTCCTTCCTTTCTTTCTTCCTTCCTTCCTTCCTTCCTTTCTTCCTTCCTTCCTTCCTTCCTTTCTTCCTTCCTTCCTTTCTACCTTCCTTCCTTTCTTTCTTCCTTCCTTCCTTTCTTTCTTCCTTCCTTCCTTCCTTTCTTCCTTCCTTCCTTTCTTCCTTCCTTCCTTTCTTCCTTCCCACATTCCTTCCTCCCTTGTTTTAATATGCTGTACATGCTAAACTGCACATATCCCGCTTCTATGGAGTGAGATACATTTCTATGTGGATAATATATTTTACGGCCGGATGTCATTCATGATGCCAGCCCCACTACAGGTGTTAATGAGTCAAGGCTACGACTTGGAAGAACTGGCTGTTGCCTATCAGATGATACTATCCCAGCATTTGCCTGGAGATGTAAATGGGGAAACCACGGATAAACTGTTTTAAGAATGGCCGGTGGTGGGATCCAAATCCCAGCGCCTACCGAGTCTTGATAGGCTATATCCTGTCCCCACGACCTTGCTCCCTATTTAGCGTAGTTACCACAATCAGCAAAACCTTAGAATACTTAGGCTAATCATTTGGGATCTCGGGAATCATCGTAGCTCATCTTTATTTCGGCGGGGATTTAATGTCGACTGGCCTTCCTGTTACCACACGGTTTTTAAGATGAATATTTCTCGCCGCTGTCATCGCGAAGAGACAAGTTGTTATGGTTAATTAATTTTAATTCATTATAATTGTCTGATGGTTCGAGCAATGCGAAAAGGATCTCAGGCTAATTGGTATTCCAGACCGAGACATTCCTAACAGGGACACATTTAGAAGACTGGTGAACAACTACCAAAGTTTTAAAATGGTATCAACTTCCGGAAGACGAAGAGGACCTTTGTTTGAAGAACATAAACAGTCACTCGTCGCTGGATTCAGAAGATACTGGCAGGGAGTCAAAGCCGGAACAAGAATAAGACCTAGACACTAATGAGAAGTTGGTTGTTACCACGCAGTCCATAGAGGCTAAACTCTATGTATGAATTAATAAAAAAAATGTCCGTTAACCAATGTTTCTGTACTCACTGTAGCACTGTGTGCAACTTTAATTATTGGGGCTGGGGTAGGTGCTCCAGAACTTGAATAAGGTTTCTAGAGAGAGATTGTGGAGAAACTCTGGCAAAATTCACGCTAATGATAGCTGCTCTCAACGCCGGGATTCAAACCTCCGATCTCCGGACTTACTGCAGCTTCCCATCGCAGTTGTGGTGTGCAATTTAACGCGCACGGCTATGTCATGAGGTTGAAAGACACGTGGTTGTAAATTGCTCTATCAGGTTCTCCATTATCACTTCTATGCTCAAAAGATAATATTAAAGAATCGCGCACAAGTTGTGCTTTAAGCATACAAATACATTTACACTTCTCTTTGTTTCAGTCTTAAGGTTCTAAACAGGTCTGAATTATTGACTTGGATAGTTTTTGGCATGTTGTAATGTGGTACCGACCACATGGGCGTTCACAAAGATCACATACATATGGTTCTTCACTTTGCACACTCTGTGGTGGTATCCGTGCGTTGCCAAAGAGTTCACGAAATGGCGCCGGTCTTGGTTGGTTTCCATCCATGATCTATTCACCATGGCCTCCGTTGCATTAAAGTCGGGCCATATCTCTTTTGGCCTTTGTCTTCTTATTTCCACTTATTTTTCTCAGTTCTTAGTAAAAGGTAGATTATATTTAGTCCTGAGATCTTCCATCAAAAAGATTTCTCATGCTAGGTCATAGACGAGTCGTGAGCGGGTATATTTGGATATTGCTAGGGTGGACTTCAGGAACCGACCTTTGACGGCTTCCATGGCACATAGGTCAAAAGATA
>OX336392.1:15671913-15699413 GCA_946902985.2 Meconema thalassinum | reverse complement strand
CTTTTAGAAAGTCAATGCGAATAAAGATAGAAACGCAACATTAAACCAGTCAGATACAATTTGAAATAATTGAGTACGCCCAAAGTTTTAAAGGTAAAGTATAATCTTGATGGCTGTAATAGCTAAATATGAAAGGCTAAACGAAAGTCACAACTTGCAGTAATATAAGCCCAGGGGGACGACACGTCACGCTCTGTAGCATTATCCTGCCTGACCCGCCGGTTACAAGCGACAGAAACCTTTGTCCCGGTTTAAAGAACTTAAATATCTACTGTATATAGGACCTATGCTGTATAATACGCTAAGGTCATGCGACAAAAACTCAAGCTCCTAAACCAGAGGGAGTTAGAAGATGTGGTTTGTATCAAAATCTTACAAATCAGCTCAACTGTACAGGAAAAATCTTGCATTTCTTGAAAAGTCAACGGAAAAATATTTGTTTATAAAGTGCTTTTAAACAAATAAACAAGAACTGGCAGAACTGTGTCGCGTCCAGCCCGCATAGCACTAGAGACGGGCGGGTAGCTTGCATATATCGGGCTCACACAACCCATTGTTCATTGAAAATAATATTCAAGCAATCAGAAATACTCGCAGCAGTGATGAATCGCTCTCTGATTTCGTAAGTATCGTCAATGTGTTTAAAAAGTGCGTTGAAACAAATAATAGTACATTATGCAACGAGCCTATAATGGCTATAATTAAGACACGAGTATTTTTTATAAAACGAGCGTATGCGAGTTTTATAATTTCCATACGAGTGTCTTAATTACCATTATAGGCGAGTTGCATACGACTGTTTATGTTCGACGATAATTACAACTTTATTATATGTTTCAACATAAATATTCATAAATATCTGTTGAGATTGTCACTAGAATTTTGTGATCGGGTGCTGCGCAGGGTAGGATATCTCTGATGTCCAAGCTCACTGACCGACCGACGCATGCGCTCTGTGAGCTTCAATGCCGTATGTGTAGATTGAGCATCAGTATTCAGTAAAAATTTCACCGAAATCGTTTGAAAACAACCCGCTGTGTAGAAATTGGATTTAAGGATATTAAGGTACAGTGTCTCATATTCACCAGTTTATTTACGAGAACATTATGGACGGTGCACTTTCGGTAATTTATATAGACATGTTGGATTTTGAGCGCACGCGTGAAGGTATCGTTACCTAATTAGTCAATGAACGAGCTCTGATTGGCTGGAGAAACTGTATCATAATGAAAAAGAGTGTTATAATGACCATCATTATGATACAGTTTCCTGACACATAATAGTGGGGGTCGAACATAAACATATTTATAGAAGCCCGCATAACAGTAAAGCCGGGCGGGGGTTACTGAACATCCGAGATTTCTCGTACACGTCTCCTAGTTATTATTATTATTATTATTATTATTATTATTATTATTATCATTGTTCACATGCTCACCATGTCATTGGGTACAATTCACCATTTCATCGGCATTTCTTGCAAGATGGAGTGGAGTTCTCTATACTGGTAGGTTGGGGAACGAACGAACTGTGGAGCAGGTCTCTAAAATAACTACTTTCTGCATGCTGGTATGCAGATTATGGTGGAGTCCCAGTTTATCGAGGTTGGCCTTCAGCGACTTTGATATGATCCCTGTGGAAGAGATTATGATAGGCAATGTTGTTGTTTGAGTCTTCAGTCTTTTTGACTGGTTTGATGCAGCTGTCCATGCCTCCCCATCCTGAGCTAGTCGTTTCATCTCTACATAGATACTACACCCTACATCCAAGGCAATCTGTTTAACATACTCTAACCCTGGTCTACCCCTACAGTTCTTGTCGTCGACCCTTCCTTCCAAAACTAAGCTTGCTATTCCTGGGTGTCTTAGTATGTGTCCTACCAACCTATCTCTTCTCTTCATTAGCAGTCGCCAGAAACATCTCTCCTCTCCCACTCGTCTTAATACCTCTTCGTTTGTAACCCTATCTACACATCTGATCTTCATCATTTTCCTGTAACACCACATTTCAAACGGCTCAATTTTCTTCTTTTCTGCTGCACCAATAGTCCAAGTTTCACTTCCATAGAGTGCGACGCTCCAGACAAAGGTTTTCAAAAATGTCTTCCTAATACCTAAATCTATATTCGATGTCAACAGATTCCTTTTCTGTAGAAATGCTTTCCTTGCCTGAGCCAACCTACTCTTTATATCCTCTTTGCTTCGTCCATCACTGGTTATTTTGCAATACAGTGACTAATTCCTGTCGCCACATCTGTCGGATCTCTTCAGCCAGAGGCATGTATTTCGTAATTACATTTGAATTGAGCCTCTATGGACTACATATTAACAATCAATTCCATGTGTCTACATCTTGTTCTTGACATACTCCCAGTATTTCTCGAGCCCATCGATCAGTGCCTTCTTCTGGTAGAGACCCTCGCCGTCTCTTGGGCTCAGATTCCATTTTAAAATCCTGATAGTTTTTAACCATTTGTCAGAATTTAATTTGTGGTGGATTTTCGTTTCTGGAATACCAGTTTGCATCAGGTCTTTCTCAAGATCTTGGAACCTCTCCATTTGGTTATCTTTGGCTTTGGAAAATTCCAGATTTTCTTCAACGGTTAACTAAGTCATCACTCATACGGAAGATGTGACCGTAGAACAGCAATATTTTATTATTATTAATAGTATCTATATTTAGGACCATCTTTAGCCTATTTTCATTTTATGAAAAAAAAAATAGGCTTATGAGATCACCTTTTGTCCGTGTGTGTGTGTATGTGTACCCCCTAATAACTTCTAAACGGCTGGAGCGATTTCGAAGAAACTCGGTAAGATCATAGCACTATTCTGGCCGACCCCGACCGTGCCCTTCAAATTTTATTGACTCTCACCAATCCAACATGGCGGCTGTACGAAATATTTCACCAGCATTTAGTATCCCAGAAACTATTACCGATATCGCCCTGAAATTGTGTACGGTGATAAAGGGCACTACTAGAAGTTCACCTATGAGACTTTCAAAAACCTGGTAACTACAAAACAAACATGGCGGCCAAGCAAAGTTGAGACGTTTAAACAGACTTTTCTCGCGTTTTAACCATCCAAACGTAATGAAACTTGGTACAGAAAATGTTTATACACATTGTAATGCACTGGCGTCTAATTTAGTTCAATTGTTTACGTAATGGCGGCTGTGCGAAATATTTCACTGGCATTCTATATCTCCGAAACTATTACAGATATCACCCTGAAATTTTGTACGGTGATAAAGGGCACTGCTACAAGTTTATCTATGTACATTTCATAAACCTGTAAAGTACAAAACGAACATGGCGGCCAAGCGAAGTTGAAACATTTTAATAGAATTTTCTCGTGATTTAACTCTCTGAGCGAAATGTGTTAAAGTAAATGATTATACATATTGTAGTGCACTGGCATCAAATTTAGTTCAATTGTTTACGTAACCTCAAGATGGCGGCAGTGCGAAATTGTAAAATGAAGTTTTTATTTCTTGTGTCGTAATCATGTGATCTAAGAGAAAGTTTGAATAATGAACCTACGCAATAATTTTCCTTTAATGGTACATAACTCTAGGGCCTATACATATAACAATCCAAAATGGCGAGCATCCGAAATAATTAGATGGTTCTCAATATCTACGAATCTTTTACAGCAATCAAACTCAATTTTTTTTATGTTCATAGAGGCTATGAACATAAGTTCACACGTAGGACTTTCAGTAACCTGGTGAGCAAAAATCCAACATGGCGGCGACACGTAGTATAAATATTTAAAGAGAGGTTTCTCGTGATTTAACCATCCGAGTGCTGTGAAACTTTGCACGTTAAATGCTTATACAAATGTTAATCCTCTGGCATGTAATTTATTTCAATTGTCTTCATAATCACAAGATGGCAGCTGTGCGAAATTTTAAAATCTCGTTTTTACTTCTTGTGTTCTAATCATGCGATTGAAGTTTGAATACCACACGTACACAATAATCTTCATGTAATAGTACGTAAAAAAAATCCAACCTGGCGACCATCTGAAATATTTTGTTGGTTCTCAATATCTACAAATCTATCACAACAATAAAATTGAATTTTTGTATGTTGATGGAGGTAATTAACATTAGTAGGTTATATGAAAATAGGCTGTATAGTTCTTCACGGAACTACTTGTTTGACTCCACATCTCAATGCTGAAAAGAAAAAGATCAAATAAAGATAGGCCTGCTCTCATTATCACAGCAAGCACCAATACTCAGCATCATTAACTACAGAAGACTTCAATAGGCTGGTCATTTACTAAGGGGGGCCGATAACATCGATGTTAGGCCCCTTAAAACAACAATTATCATCATCATCATTTACTAGGGATGGGAGACGATAGGATGGCCTTACAAATCTTTAAAGAAGAACCAAGAGGAAACAGTCCAGTAAGAAGACCACGAAGTTCCTGGAGAAATGAAATCTCCAAACTTTGTGGACATCTGAATGTGAACACCTGGCAAGAACTCGCCCAAAACAGAGTCCCATAGAAACCTTCTGAGCGAGTATTATTATTAGTCTATTATTATTGTTTTGAACAGGCAAATTTGTATCGTATTGAAAATCACCGGCCACGGTGTTCGAGCCTCGTCGGCATCGGGAGAACGTGGGTTTGACCCCACCTCGACCGTCCTGTGAATGGTTTTCTTTGTTTCCCATTTTAACCAGCAGGAAAATGCCGAAACGGTTCCATTCAACAAGTTGACTTCCTTCCAAACTCCCCTCACCGACCCTTCGTTAATATTAGAGCCAAGTTAGCGGTCACCTGTCACCATCCCCAGTTGTATCTGCTCAGCTCCCAGACACCGTCCTTGTGACGGTAGAGGAAACTGGCATCGAGTCTAATTATAATTTGAGAAACACTGTATTTGTTGTTGCTTATTTCACCCTTGAGAAATGCCGTGAAAAAATATATCACGAGGACTGGCACCGGGTCGTGTTGACCCATAGTGTGTGTACACCTGGTGCCTTCCTATGAACTGTTCCCATATAAAATGAGGTTTATTTATATTTTACTCCTGGTGTCTTCCTATGAACTGTTCCCAATATCAAATGAGGTTTATTTATATTTTACTCCTGGAGTCTTCCTATGAACTGTTCCCAATATCAAATGAGGTTTATTTATATTTTACACCTGGTGCCTTCCTATGAACTGTTCCCAATATCAAATGAGGTTTATTTATATTTTACACCTGGAGTCTTCCTATGAACTATTCCCAATATAAAATGAGGTTTATTTATATTTTACTCCTGGAGTCTTCCTATGAACTGTTCCCAATATCAAATGAGGTTTATTTATATTTTACAGCTGGAGTCTTCCTATGAACTGTTCCCAATATCAAATGAGGTTTATTTATATTTTACTCCTGGTGTCTTCCTATGAACTGTTCCCAATATCAAATGAGGTTTATTTATATTTTACACCTGGAGTCTTCCTATGAACTGTTCCCGATATCAAATGAGGTTTATTTATATTTTACTCCTGGTGTCTTCCTATGAACTGTTCCCAATATCAAATGAGGTTTATTTATATTTTACACCTGGAGTCTTCCTATGAACTGTTCCCAATATGAAATGAGGTTTATTTATATTTTACACCTGGAGTCTTCCTATGAACTGTTCCCAATATCAAATGAGGTTTATTTATATTTTACACCTGGTGCCTTCCTATGAACTGTTCCCGATATCAAATGAGGTTTATTTATATTTTACTCCTGGAGTCTTCCTATGAACTGTTCCCAATATCAAATGAGGTTTATTTATATTTTACAGCTGGAGTCTTCCTATGAACTGTTCCCAATATCAAATGAGGTTTATTTATATTTTACACCTGGAGTCTTCCTATGAACTGTTCCCAATATCAAATGAGGTTTATTTATATTTTACACCTGGAGTCTTCCTATGAACTGTTCCCAATATCAAATGAGGTTTATTTATATTTTACAGCTGGTGTCTTCCTATGAACTGTTCCCATATAAAATGAGGTTTATTTATGTTTTTCAAATTTAACATTGAGAAACATGACAATAGAGCCTCCGTGGCTTAGGCGGGAACACGCCGGCCTCTCACCGCTGGGTCGGTGGTTCAAATCCCGGTCACTCCATGTGAGATTTGTGCTGGACAAAACGGAGGCAGACAGGTTTTTCTCCGGGTACTCCGGTTTTCTCTGTCATAATTTCATTCCAGCAACACTCTCCACTATCATTTCATTTCATCTGTCATTCATTCAATCATTGCCCCGGAGGAGTGCGTCAGGCCTCGGCAGCCGGCACAGTTCATATCCTCGCCGCTAGATAGGGGCTTCATTCATTCCATTCCTGACCCGGTCGGAGACTGGAAGCAGGCTGTGGATTCTCATTTCAAACCTGACAACAATTTACGTAACAGTGTAATTGGCCTGGATTGTGGCGGCAAAGCAGTGATCTTCAATTCTTTTGAACAAAGGAGCTGATGACCAAGGTCTCCCTAGACCCTAAACATGGATCAACAAGAACGTGAGCTATGTGATTGTGCTGCACCAAAATAGGTGGATTTCCCCCTTATTTTTTTTTTACAGACTGTCCCGACTATCGTAAGCCGAAAATTGTCACGTGAGGACTGGCGCCATGGGTAAATCTGACCCGACCGTAAATAATATAGAAATAACTCGAGCGGTCCAAAAACTATGGACATGTTACTTTTGCAGGGTGGAGTTCAAGGCTAGGAAGCTACAGTAAGCGACAGGAAATAAGGGCTGACCAAAACGAAAATATAAAGTATTATTTAAGGCGCGGGTCAAAAATACCCATGCGCCAGTTCTCGTGCGTTAAGGGGCTGTGATACCGAGGTCATATAGCCCCCCATGAAGGTGTGATAACCTGTGTTATTGTGATGACTGTATTAGTGTGTGTATTTGTAAATTTGGGATTGGATTGGGAAGGAGGTGGCTGTGGCCTTAAGTTAGGAACCATCCCAAAAATTGCCCGGAGTAGAAGTTGGGAAACCACGGGAAACCATTTCCAGGATGGCTGAGTTAGTAATCGAACCCACCGCTCCTCAGTTTGCCTAACGAAGATGAGTGTACCCCGTTCCAGCCCACACACCAGGATCACAATTTCTTGGTAGAGACAGGATTCAAACTCAGACGCCCGGGGCGACAGCCAAGAGTGCTAGCCAATACGGGAAGAGGTGATCAAATCAAAATGTAATTAAGACTATTGATTAAACGTTGAAAATGTTAACAGCACCTTGCATATATTTTCACATCAATCCCTCCCTATATTATTCTGCTAAGGTCCCATTCCAGTTTTGTACCGAAAATAAGGTCCCATTAACACCAACCTACACATATGGGGTACCTACTGGTTCAGCATAACGCACTCACTTACTCTTTAAATGCCTCACAATTAAATAAATACCTTAAAACTTGTATATTTACAATGAAATAATGAAAGAATGCAACACGGTAACCATGGTATCAGAATCTCGCAGGTCCATCTATTTCTGTAAGACGCAATGCAATTCCAATTATTACATTACTGTGAAAGTTTCCAGACGGATATAAGGCTACAACGGAACCAAATTAAGCTGTAAAATTCATCAATACATACAGTATAATGCGCTTAAGGGGGGTAAAGGGACACTCAAGAATTTTTTCACGCAATTTTCACGTGAGAATGTAGTATGAAAGGTCTTTTTCACCCGACTATAAAGGGTCTCCGAAAACCACATTTAAAGGCCCTTAAATTAACAGTGTCTGTGATATTCCCAGAAAACTAACTTCGCTCTGATATACCTATGAAGGAATGACAAACCCCTAACCACTGCACCAGTAGCTGAATTGATAAAGTCTGATAATTCATACCAAGGATAAATCAGTCATAGCATTCATGATTGAGATTTTGCTAAGTGCAGGCTACTCATTACAACTAGAATATTCGCGGGCGAAGCCGCGACGGGTAATGCTAGTAAGCGATAAAACAATAAAACTGAAATGTAATAAATCTATTATAATTTGAAGACCACTGTACTGTATTTGAGAAGCAACCAGAGCCTAAGGCGGCCCGAGGGCCAGATACGGCCCGCCGAGAGATTTCTGCTGGGCCGCCTTGAAAAGCGAGAAAAGTTAAGTTTGAATAATTCAAAGAAAATGTTTGGTTCTAAATATTACAAGTTTCCTTGTTTTCAAAATAGCCCCCTTCCTAAAGACTGAATACTTTTTATTGCCATATCAGTTTGAAGTTTGACATACATTCTGCATAAGAGGCAAAAATATTTACCATATTGGATAATATGCTTAATATAAATTTGCCATAACAGAAGATGATGTCAAAAATTCTGAAAATAATCTTCGTCTAAAACCACACGCATTGAAATTTAAAAAAACATCAACAACAGATCTGTTACAAAATGTGTTAAGTAAGAAAAATATGACAAATATAAGTCTTGATAAAAGCAGCGTGGAATAGAAGAGATCTAAAGAGAAGACATTGAAATGAGAGAAACGAAACTAGAAAGTGTTCTTTTCCCGTTCTGTTTTCTTACCTAACACTTCCAAAACCAAAGTGGGTGAGTGGTTATAGTGTCGGACTACCAACCCCAAGATAGCAGGTTCGCTACTGGCAATGGTAAGTGATTTTTGAAGGCGACAAAAATCACGATACTCATGTCATACGTTGTTGGCATGTTAAAGAACCCATTTGAATTCAGTAGGCCGTGTTCAATGGCAAAATTAATCTCGGGATTTTCCGCCAACACAAAGTTCCTCCATTCTCTACTTGAAAGCGCTGTAGTGTCAAGGAGTTTAGATATCTAACCTCCTTGACTTTCATAGCGTTCAAAGGAACGACGAAATTCGACATGCAAGCTGCCCTCTGGGTGGCAATTAACAAAGCTTGCACCAGGCACCCGAGGCCATACGATATTATTATTATTAGTGATAGTTGTTTACAAATCCAATGAAAATATCCAAACAAACATCAAGATCAATGGTGAAACCATTCAACAGTGCAATCACTTCTGCTGCTTAGGAAGCATTGTCACAGACGATAATAGGTGCACCACAGATATCAAAAAGGAGAATTGCCCTCGCTAAACAGGCCTTCAGCAATAAGAGACAGCTTCTAACAAACAGGCACATTAGCATTAAAACTAGAAAATCGTTTATCAAAACATTTATCTGGAGTGTTTTGTTATACGGATGCGAAACTTGGGTTCTAAGGAACACAGGACATACAACACCTGGAAGCAGCGGAAATGTGGATGTGGAGAAGGATGCTGAAATTAAGCTGGGCGGAGAAAAACACTAACGAATGGGTCCTCAAGGAAGTAGACGAAGCAAGGAAATTGATAATAATAATATCGTAAGTCCTCGAGTGCCGGGTGCAAGCTTTGTAATTTGACACCCAGATGGTAGCTTGCATATCGAATTTTGTTGTTCCTTGAACCACTATGAAAGTCAAGGAGGTTATATATCTAAGCTCCTTGAACACTATAGCGCTTTCTAGTAGATAAATGAGGAACTTTGTGTTGGCGGAAACTCCCGAGATTAATTTTGCCATTATGAACACGGTCTACTGAATTCAAATGGGTTCTTTGACATGCCAACATCATATGACATGCGTGTTGTATTTTTGCCGCCTTTCAATAATCACTTACCACGGTCAGGAGCGAACCTGCAATCTTTTAGTTAGTAGTCCAACACGTTAACCACTCACCCACCGTGGCAAGCTAAGAAAATTGATCACTACTATAGAAAAGAGGAAAGTAAAATTCGTTAGCGACACCTTTCATCATAATGAGTTCCTGACCATCATACTGGAAGGAAAGGTTCTGAGGTAGAAAGGAAGAGGAAGGCTCATCTGGATTCTGTGATGCATGGACTTAAGTTTATGCTGACTTAAAACGTTCAATAAGTGAGAGGCAACAGCGACACCTTTAGATCATGATGATGATGATGACACATTTTGTAACAGATCGTTTCTTTTATTGTAATGTATGTGCTTTTGGACGAAGAATATTTTTAGGATTTTTGATAACATATTGGATAATGTTTGGTTCTACCAAATAACTTCGTTATCAATTTAAATTATGGACACCTCAATATGCTCTCTTCTTTATTGGAATATTTTAAAACTGTCTTAATGTTTTTAATTATCTCGTCAATGACTTTTGGTCCGAAAATTCATTGTTTATTTCATATACTTCAATATGCATTGAATAATATAAATTCCATGTTAATAATAATAATAATAATAATATCGTATGGTGCCGGGTGCAAGCTATGTTATTTGACACCCAGAGGGTAGCTTGCATGTCGAATTTCGTTGTTCCTTGATATGAAAGTCAAGAAGGTTAGATGTTAGATATCTAAGCTCCTTGAACATTATAGCGCTTTCTAGTAGAGAAATGAGAAACTTTGCGTAGGCCGAAACTCCCGAGATTAATTTTGCCATTATGAACACGGTCTACTGAATTCAAATGGGTTCTTTGACATGCCAACATCATATGACATACGTATCGTATTTTTGCCGCCTTTCAGAAATCACTTACCACGGTCAGGAGCGAACCTGCAATCTTGGGGTTAGTAGACCGACAAGCTATCCACTCACCCACCGTGGAAAGCTAATTCCATGTTTATTTCATGAAATGAACACGGAATTTTCGGACCAAATGACTTTGACAAGATAGCCTAATTAAAAACATTAAGACAGCTTCAAAATATTCGACCAACCATTCTAGTAATAAAGATAGCATTATTAGCCTGCCACATCGCGTAAGTGGTTATCGTGTCGGACTACCAACCCGAAGCTTGCAGGTTCGCTCCTGGCCGTGGTAAGTGATTTTTGAAAGGCGGCAAAAATTACGACACGCGTGTCATACGATGTTGGCATGTCAAAGAACCCATTTGAATTCAGTAGACCGTGTTCATAATGACAAAATTAATCTCAGAGTTTCCGCCAACACAAAGTTCCTCATTTATCTACTAGAAAGCGCTATAGTGTTCAAGGAGCTTAGATATCTAACATCCTTGACTTGCATAGTGCTTCAAGGAACAACAAACTTCGATATGCAAGCTACCCACTGGGTGTCAAATATCGAAACTTGCACCCGGCACCGAGGCCATACGATATTATTATTATTAGTAAACATTATTATTAATTACTAGCAGAAGTAGGCCTACCCGTTCTTCGAACGGTGTTCGGTGTTAACACCAGACATTATCAATTGAGCTACTGTTGCAATGGTTAGCGGTTTGTCATTCCTTCATAAGTTTATCAGAACGAAGTTAGTTTTCTGGGAATATCACACACATTGTTAATTTTAGGGCCTTAAAATGTGGTTTTCGGAGACCCTTTATAGATTCCCGAATTATCTGTCTCACATTGAGAAGCGCAACATATGCTTTGGTCGTCCTTCATTCTACGATAATTTTTATATTTCGCCTATTTTTAGCATGTTTTTTGAGAAGTTTTTCCCTATATCCACCTTTCTACTGTATGAAAAGTAAGGTGAAGAGTTTTATAAATGATTGATGTATTGACTCTCATGGATGCCATACCTAATTTTACGATGCACCTAGCATCTGAACACGAGATATAGGCCTACATAAAGATACACAGAAAGACAGACAGACAATTCTATTGTCTACAACATATCACCCAGATATCCTAATATGTGTATATCTACCACACAGTATCAAACAAAATTATCCTTACGATGAACCCGTATGTCGACAAAAAAAAAGTTTAGTTAAAATGGGCTCTCAAACTAAATTCACCTAACGTGTACTTCCTGACGTGAAATAAAATTGAAAGCCTTGTAGACGAAACGCAATACACGTCACATACAAACTGACCCTCTACGTTGTGTTAGGTCCCCATACACAGGAAGACCCCTTTCATAAATTATAAAGGCTTGTGGTGCATGAAAATTCAGGTTCTTTAGCCTCAAACGGTCCAATTTCCTAAAAGCCGCAAAAAATGCTGATTCAATTCAGGAATTTTTGAAAATAATGTTGCTGTTTGGAGATATAATAGACCTTCTGTACTACTTGTCGCACGTGAAAATTGCATGAAAAAAATCTAGGTTACCCCTTGACCCCCTTAATTGCATTAATGAATTATACAGTCTACGTTGGTTCCGTGATTACCTTATAACCATTTGCAAACTTTCACAGAAATGTAATAAATGGAGTGACATTGCTTCTTACAGAAATAGATGGAAAGTTGGATGTCACCCCTTGAGATAATGTTGTCATGGTTACTGATTTGCATTCCTTCATTAGTTTGTTAAATTAAATTAAATTAGTTTTCTGAGAATATTTCAGAAACTGTTGGTTTTAGAGACTGATAATGTAGTTTTCGAGGACCCTTTAGGACCCCCGAGTTTTGTTTCTGGCACCGAGGGGCTTTGTCTCGTCGTTGTACGCCATAATATAATACTAATACTAATAATATAAGGATAGGAATTTAATAGACCTGTCGTACCACACCCGCAGGTGTAAATCGCGTGAAAAAATTCTAGATTGCCCCTTGACCCCCTTTAAGCGCATTATACGTATTGATGAATTTTACAGCTTAATTTGGTTCCGTGATAACCTTCGAGCCGTTTGCAAACTTTCACACTAACGTAATTAATGGAATTGCATTGCGTCTTACAGCAATAGATGTACCTCCTAAAATCCATTGCTGTGGTTACCGGCTTGCATTCATTCATTAGTTTATTAAATGAAATTAGTTTTCTGGGAATATCTCAAAAACGGTTGGTTTTAGGGCCTTAAAATGTGGTCCCCGAGATTTGTCTCTCACATTGAGGGGCTGAAAATGAGCTTTGTCTCGTCCTTCTACGCCTATTTCAGCATGTATTTTAAGAAGGTGGGCCCCCTTTTATGAGAGGTACAGAGAAGAGTTACATCAATGATTAGTGTCGTGCCTCTGATGGATATCTGTACCAAATTTTACGTTGATACACCCAACCGTTCTCGAGTTGTCCACAGACAACTAACAGACAGACAAAAAAATATTTTCGCGTGCATCCATCATAAAACAGTCTGAAACGCGTAAATAACTCAAATTTCCGTAGACATTCTGAAAAAACAGACAAACTTTCATGTTTATATATATAGACTAGAGATATACTGCACCGGTCGGTGTTGGCCGTGTTTTATTGCACAAATTTAGGTTTTACTCGCTAACCGTTGGAGATACACGAAAAGTGATAAGGACCTATCGGACAGGAAATTAAATGTTAAAGCTCGTGTATGCTATCAAAAGTTTGCTATTTCTTAGCGTTCTCTTTTTATTTGAAATGGAAATATGAAATTTTGAAACCAAAGGGTGTAGTTACGTCACTAAAATGGTCGCCATTTTCTAATAGTGCAAAATATCGAAATTAAAAGTATCCTATATGTAAACCTGGTAAATCAGCTACATCCATGCAAAATTTCATATAAATCGGACCAGTGGTTCTTGCGTTATTGAGTAACACACAGACAGACAGACACACACCATCTCATTTTTATATATTAGTAGGATTAATCGTATGGCATACAGTAATATTAGATATCACAGAAGAACAACATATTTTCAACATATTTTAAAATTAATGTCGAAGTTTCTCAAATAATCCATGGGGTTTTGTGGGAGAAGAGAGAAGACCTATCAGACACGTCTGGTCACAGCAACGAAAACTAGCTCAATCGTTGGGCATGAAGAGTTATTGGGCAAACATCAAGGCCAATAAGTGTTGATTCCCCGTGGTCCTAGGAGACCCATTAGCGCAGAAGAAGAAGAATCCACTGAATCTGGAGTCACACACACAAAATCCCCTAGGGCGCCTGGGTATGCCCTCGGAGAACTATCACGTACAATGTGGGAGATTCACCACAATCACATGCAGGAGGTGGTAATTTGTTCCATTTGAACATCGCATCAGCATCAGTCTAGTCCACCTCCTTCTGGGTAGATTGAATCCCGGGTCCTTCACAGTTATCACGGAGCTCTGCAGTACAAGTTGAGTTCCAGTCCGTAGTCCATTGATTCATGACATCAAAGTTTGCATCCACTAGTTCCCGAGCTGCATGTAGTTGTGGGCTCCTCGATTTGAGCCTCCCAAGCTGTAGATCAGCAATATCAGAATAAATATGCAACTGTTAACAGAAGACGTACAATAGCGCAAGGATTTTCACAGCGGGACCAAGTTAAAATTATGACACATATAATTCAGGATTGTAGGGACGATATTGATACTGTGCCCGTCAGAGGTGGTTATCTGGTCCACCACCGACCGTGCGTGGCTTTCCAGATGACCACATCCTTGAACACATATGGCCTAAGAGGATAGGAGTACACTCCTTGTGGGGATATTCCGGCACAAGACTCCTCGTCATCATAGGGATCAGGTTCCCATCATAGCATTAGTCATGGACTTCCCAAGGAAATGCGCCCCCAAAAGAAAACAAACTACTAAATTAAAATCCAGGCTTAAGTAAAATCTCACAAAATGGTTTATTAAAATCTCAAACCCCTGTCCTACCATCGAATGAACATCAGAATGAATAGGCAACTGTTAACAGAAGACGTACAATAGTGCAAGAATTTTCACAGCGGGACCAAGTTAAAATTATCACACATATAATTCAGGATTGGCTGGCTAATCCGTTAACTAACAAAAGTAAATAAACAAAAATAAACAATTATTAACTCTCAAAAATTAACCCCTCTCGACTGGTCCTAAATACAGTCAAAACTAACAAAGCTTGGGAAATGGTACAAAGGATTATATTAAAGTTATAAGGAACAAGGCATGATGTTTCCAAATGAAACCTCATGTTGGCAAATTGTCAAACATGACAGAAAAATCAACAAAGTAAACTGCGAGCATCCCGTATTTACATTTAATTTTCAATGATCTAAACTAATCCTCATTTAAATTAACCTACGGTGAGAAGCATCCGTAGTATAACAAACTAAACAAAAGATCTAAATTGATTTACAGTCATCTTTTACAACACAAATAATTTTACAAGCAACTGTACAACAAGATATCAACAAATAGTAGAAGAAAGATGGGAATATGGGTATACAAAACAATCAATAAATAAATATCACACACAAGAGTATTCTTATTAATCCTGCCTACGGCTTGATGGTTACTGTTTGTTTCCATCGGTCATCTATAGAGTGTAAGCTAGAAACTGAAAATACTGTTCGTTAACAGTTGAACAAATTACATGGTTCACGACCCACGAGTTGAAAAACTCGAGGTAAACCAAATCCCTGTCAGTCGAAGGTGTCAGCTGCTAAAAGCTTAAACTAACGAAGAATAAATCTATCCAGCTCAGTATAATGGTCAGCGAGTTATAAACCAGGATCAAAGTTAAACAGGAGTGTAGTGATTAACGAGAATTATAACATTCGTTTAAGTTCATTACTTCTTCTTATTTAGTTGATGATTATTAGTTGTCGTTGGTTTAAGATTCATTAATTATTATGGATTGACCATGTGTACGGCTTCCTAACTAGTGGATAACCACTTGTGTACACCCAAATACACGCGAACTAGCCCACTCCGAGCTGTCGAAAAGCTCAATAACCATTCTTCAGTAACCCTGTGTGTCAGCATGGATCACATCAGAGACCTCAGTTTGTCAAGCGCTCAGCTTTGAAACAAGGCCGGCAACCTTAAAATATGGGCAACCACCCCATCATCATGTATGAAAACACGAAAAAAATTGTACACAACATGTGAGAAAAATTCACATAGCCTCTAAATATGTCAATCAGTGTCACAAGACAACTACAATATCTTAAACAACAAAAATCTTTTCCAAATGTTCTCCGCTCACAACACATGCGAAGATCGAGAATCGAATGGGTGACCTACTGTCACACAGTATCATTGCATTCATAAACATAGCTGTCAACTTGACCTAGTTTTAACAAGCTTATAAATCTGGCTTGTTGTGGAATGAATCATTTATAAAAGCATTAGCATTGTATCTGTCAAAAATCTTGTCTCATTTGGGATTATGCGTTGGCAATACTGCGCGTAACCTTGAAAACACCTGTCCTAGCAAGTAAATTATATTTGTTCATCCTCAAACTGTTACGAGCTGCTTTGGCTAACAATAAAATCTAAAGTGTTCGTTTCATTAGCATATTGGATCCACAAAAATGTTCAAAGAACGATCCCACACTTGCAGTTCATAATATAACCCTCATTGTAATGTTCGTGATGTAATAGTAGACAAAAAATCATGGACAAATGATATGCTTGCATGGGCAAAGCAAAGCATACTAGACGAGAACTATTCCACTCGTACTAAGGTGTTTGGAAGATATCACACTCACGACAGGTTTATAAAAAATTAAACCTGTGCATTCTAGGCACTTCAAATGTACGAAATAAACATTCACACCATATAAAACAGTGGCGTAAATTTTAAATGATACGTAACTAGTGTGAATAGGCTTAGGAGTCCTAACAGAAAGATATTACACTCCTTCACACTGGCAATTGATTCATCTCGAATCTCGTGGTAAACTTTCCACTCTCAAACAAAAATGTAATTTCCCAAAAATAAGTAAAGGGATAACCTCTCCCATTAGAGGATACGCCTGCTTAGTGGCGTGCTTCACATTTTACAAAATAAAGGAGCTTAAAATAAAGACTTCAGCAACAGCTGATTAATTCACAAAATTACTGCTCCGTTTAATGATTGACACAATTGGTTGGTTCAAAGTGAACTTCAAAATGACATTTTATGCACTGTGTGAGAAAAACACACATTAATCAGGTGACTAACTCTTGGCTTGGAAATGTATTGGAAACGTACGCTGCGATGTGCATGGACAAATGAAAAATTACCATAGACGGTAAACTAAAGAAACCCACTAAAATAAGTCCTACCTAGATGACTATAAATCGAAGCACGATCGTTAAAACTACTCCACCAAAGACCATCACCTTACAAAAAGATGTTAATTAGAACTCACGGCGAAGAACATGGTAGCTGACCTCATTCCAACAGGAATAATTGATGGGCAAATCCTTCCATTTTGAGCGTGTGCAAAACCTCCAGCGCTCGGACAGAGACATTATGCTGCGTTCTTCGGCTTCCATTTTATTGTGCTGTTACGGTGCTCGGTCTCTCTCTCATCAGGTTTTTAAGCCATTATCACCAACATGGTGAACGGGGATGATATTCTTCTCTTATGGTGGATCTCGTACATCGTGTAGGCGTTATCAATCTTCACAAGAAATTCACTGCTTCTATCGTGGTTTCACAGACAACACAGCTGCTACACTTAATAATTTTGCAGACGTTATTTTACAAAAGAATGGCCATGTCTGCTTCACAAGCTCTACTGGACACAAACACGTGTCGACTCACTCTCACGATCACTCGTTGTGAAAACTTTATCAACTTAAATCGTCGACATCTGTCGCTCAAGAAAATCGTGACTTCACACAGCGTGGATTATTATTAGCAATTTTCACTGGTGTGAAATATTACACTTGCACTGTTTAAAACAAAGACACTCAAATTTATGGATAGCACGAAGATCGACCATGTGTCTGGTTGGATTACCGTGGTTTTTCACAGTATTTGCTTGCTCACTTAGCAATAACTTCACTTGATTTTCACTCTGCACACATCGTGCGATAAAATAAACTGGATGACGTTTCCAATAGATTGATTCCTTCACTTTTACTTGACCGGACTGATGCATCCGCGTGTTATACACGGGCGGTGCTAGACTTGGAAGATGAACGAATTCTTTCTTCCCGGAAGTGGGTCGATTGGCTTCGAGACTAGTCGAGTCGTTGAGTATCTCTCGACATTACTCCTGCATTTCCGCAGTGTCATACCATAGTCTCAAGTACAAAATCAATAATATTATGCCATTTCTCCTTGGCAAATTATGCAGAAATACTGGATGTGGTAAATTCAAATATGTATGTTAAGGAATACCTTCTTTAATCATGGTAAACAAATATTCACGATCTTCTAATGAAGTCAAAAGTACAACTGTATCTTCCTGGATGCATTCAGAGATTCTCTCACTCATGTTACCAACTCTTGCATAAAAAATAATCACCAGCATGAACAAATACGGGCTCAATATGGATGGGCGACTTCAACTCGAGTAAGACCTCCGCAAGACCCATTTCATGGTGAGAGTTCTTTGAATAAAGACAATACATTTTATTCATATATTGAATTATAACTTTATAATTTTGCTTTCTGATTCTAATACGAGCAATAATGTCATATTAATAAAGTAAGAAGGTCAATTTCGTAATGTTTATTTATATTGTCACTAATGTCGGAGATTCATAAGAAAGGCTAAGAAAACAGGCTTAAGAATTTCCCAATGGAGGACTGAAAGCATGTTCCAATAATGAAGAGAGTAAACTTATCTACGAAGCTAAATTCTGAATTCGATATTTTACTTCCGGTCCCCTGAGCACTTTCAATAATCGTAAAATGAATCTATGTGGCACTCAGGAAAATTAAATTGAGAAAGCGTGGTGTATGGTGTCGGATCATAAGTGTTATGACTTTGTTGTTGTTGTTGTTGCTGTTGTAAAATGTTTAACTATCGTGAAATGTCCCGTGTTTCTCAGAAGGTGGCGTGGCAAGTCTAAATGAGAATGCAACCAATTGGGAGGACATTTTGCATTTGTTTACATTTTATACAACGCTATTTAGAGTTCATTCACCCCTCGTCCTGTCGCTGACAAGCCTTGAAGTTACCGAATGTTATTTGATTATCATACACAGTCATTTCCACTTTTAAAAGAAACAATGATGACGAAGAAAATGGCCGTGTAAAAGCGACAATGGAAACCTTAATTATCTTGGAATGTACAAGAACTGTTAACGACAGTGCGCGTGTTTTCAAACAGTTAGAACAAAGTGTTAGCGGACAGTTAAATAAGAAGAACACCTGCCCTGGTCATTTCGTTGGTTAGCCAACGGACATGACACTCAATGGGAAGTGTAATATAGCTCGTTCCCCGCACACAATAGCTACGTAAAGCGACCATTCAGCCTCACCGCGAATTTGCTAATGAAACCGAGATATTTCTTTACATTTTCTACTAGCTTTGTTCACGAATTCCAAACATCTGCTTATCCCCCATAAAAGCTATTATATTTATATTTAAGCTCTCATTAGCTGTCGTAGAAGGGTTCACAATAAGGGAAAGCCGGTCTGCTAGGTCATGTTCAGGTATTGAAGAAGACAAAGAAATGTCCTAAGCTTCAAAACCATTCTTCAGTGTTGCCTTTTCTATTATTGTAAATTTTCAGTCGGTAGACACGAGTAGGGGAATGAAGTCAATTAAAACAAGTGATTAAAAATTATTGCACAAATTAGGCCTACAAGAAGATGAGAATTTGCCTATTTTTGTAATCTGTGCAATGACTTTTAGTTCTTGTAATTATTTTTTCTTCAGAAAGTTTACTTTATTCATAGAGATAGAGGATGAATAAAACGGAGGGTGGATATCTAACTTAAGTTTCCTTCTCCCTACCCCGACAAAATTTCTAAGCAAAACTTGTGTGCTTTATTGACAACAACCCAGCCTCAAACGGCCATAATATTTTTAACACCACAATCCAACCTGAATTTAAATGATTCTTTTTTCCGGTTTATGTGTTATTATTGTTGTTGTTAATTCCTATGAGGGACTTGGGACATTTTGTTTATTAATTTAAAATATTACTAAAAATAAATAATATCGAGATAGATTGATTGGTGGCAATTTGTGACAAAGAAGCAGAGGACAGGAAACCAAGGTAATATTTTAACAACACGGTGACCTTACAAACCCAATAACAAAGAATTCCTTTACATTAAGGGGTTTTGCACTGCTGAAAAACTTAAACATTTATTTTTACGTTCTATTGAACTGCGGTCACTTAGCTTCTAACGGTACATTCATTTTCTTCACGGCTCATTTTTAATACTACTTTCCTTTTACTTTCCCACAACCAAGCGTGTTGTTTGTAAACCCTCATTCTTTACTTTTCTCTCTGTTTTTCACTAGATTTTCTCTAGATTCTTAGTTTTCCCTCTTTTATACAATGGAGATAAAACTTTTTTAAGGAAGCAAAACAAATGTTACTGTGACACAGCATACCTTGTGCTAAAACTAAAACTGTCGCAGTTTTCTCAGCTAGCGGAGTTTCTTGCCAAAAATATTTCTTTCATAAAATTCCCTTTCTTCCGCAACATTTCAACATGCATAGCTGAAACTTCCAGAAAAATTTCTCTGTATAGCCGATCCTATCCGTTATATGTCTCTGTATAGACTATCCTATCCGGTATATGTCTCTGTATAGCCTATCCTATCCGTTACATGTCTCTGTATAGCCTATCCTATCCGTTACATGTCTCTGTATAGCCTATCCTATCCGTTATATGTCTCTGTATAGCCTATCCTATCCGTTACATGTCTCTGTATAGCATATCCTATCCGTTACATGTCTCTGTATAGCCTATCCTATCCGTTATATGTCTCTGTATAGCCTATCCTATCCGTTATATGTCTCTGTATAGCCTATCCTATCCGTTATATGTCTCTGTATAGCCTATCCTATCCGGTATATGTCTCTGTATAGCCTATCCTATCCGTTACATGTCTCTGTATAGCCTATCCTATCCGTTACATGTCTCTGTATAGCCTATCCTATCCGTTACATGTCTCTGTATAGCCTATCCTATCCGTTACATGTCTCTGTATAGCCTATCCTATCCGTTATATGCCTCTGTATAGCCTATCCTATCCGTTACATGTCTCTGTATAGCATATCCTATCCGTTACATGTCTCTGTATAGCCTATCCAATCCGTTATATGTCTCTGTATAGCCTATCCTATCCGTTATATGTCTCTGTATAGCCTATCCTATCCGTTATATGTCTCTGTATAGCCTATCCTATCCGTTATATGTCTCTTTATAGCCTATCCTATCCGGTATATGTCTCTGTATAGCCTATCCTATCCGTTACATGTCTCTGTATAGCCTATCCTATCCGTTACATGTCTCTGTATAGCCTATCCTATCCGGCATATGTCACTGTATAGCCTATCCTATCCGTTACATGTCTCTGTATAGCCTATCCTATCCGTTACATGTCTCTGTATAGCCTAGCCTATCCGGTATATGTCTCTGTATAGCCTATCCTATCCGTTACATGTCTCTGTATAGCCTATCCTATCCGTTACATGTCTCTGTATAGCCTATCCTATCCGGTATATGTCACTGTATAGCCTATCCTATCCGTTACATGTCTCTGTATAGCCTATCCTATCCGGTATATGCCTCTGTATATCCTATCCTATCCGATACATGTCTCTGTATAGCCTATCCTATCCGTTACATGTCTCTGTATAGCCTATCCTATCCGTTACATGTCTCTGTATAGCCTATCCTATCCGGTATATGTCTCTGTATAGCCTATCCTATCCGTTACATGTCTCTGTATAGCCTATCCTGTCCGGTATATGTCTCTGTATAGCCTATCCTATCCGTTACATGTCTCTGTATAGCCTATCCTATCCGGTATATGTCTCTGTATAGCCTATCATATCCGGTATATTTCTCTGTATAGCCTATCCTATCCGTTATATGTCTCTGTATAGCCTATCATATCCGGTATATTTCTCTGTATAGCCTATCCTATCCGGTATATGTCTCTGTATAGCCTATCCTATCCGTTACATGTCTCTGTATAGCCTATCCTATCCGGTATATGTCTCTGTATAGCCTATCATATCCGGTATATTTCTCTGTATAGCCTATCCTATCCGTTATATGTCTCTGTATAGCCTATCATATCCGGTATATTTCTCTGTATAGCCTATCCTATCCGTTATATGTCTCTGTATAGCCTATCCTATCCGTTATATGTCTCTGTATAGCCTATCCTATCCGTTACATGTCCCTGTATAGCCTATCCTATCCGTTACATGTCTCTGTATAGCCTATCCTATCCGTTACATGTCTCTGTATAGCCTATCCTATCCGGTATATGTCTCTGTATAGCCTATCCTATCCGTTACATGTCTCTGTATAGCCTATCCTGTCCGGTATATGTCTCTGTATAGCCTATCCTATCCGTTACATGTCTCTGTATAGCCTATCCTATCCGGTATATGTCTCTGTATAGCCTATCCTATCCGTTATATGTCTCTGTATAGCCTATCCTATCCGTTACATGTCTCTGTATAGCCTATCCTATCCGGTATATGACTCTGTATAGCCTATCCTATCCGGTATATGTCCCTGTATAGCCTATCCTATCCGTTACATATCTCGGTATAGCCTATCCTATCCGTAACATGTCTCTGTATAGCCTATCCTATCCGTTACATGTCTCTGTATAGCCTATCCTATCCGTTACATGTCTCTGTATAGCCTATCCTATCCGTTATATGTCTCTGTATAGCCTATCCTATCCGTTATTTGTCTCTGTATAGCCTATCCTATCCGTTATATGTCTCTGTATAGCCTATCCTATCCGTTATATGTCTCTGTATAGCCTATCCTATCCGGTATATGTCTCTGTATAGCCTATCCTATCCGTTATATGTCTCTGTATAGCCTATCCTATCCGTTATATGTCTCTGTATAGCCTATCCTATCCGTTACATGTCTCTGTATAGCCTATCCTATCCGTTATATTTCTCTGCATAGCCTATCCTATCCGTTATATGTCTCTGTATAGCCTATCCTATCCGGTATATGTCTCTGTATAGCCTATCCTATCCGTTACATGTCTCTGTATAGCCTATCCTATCCGTTATATGTCTCTGTATAGCCTATCCTATCCGTTATATGTCTCTGTATAGCCTATCCTCTCCGTTATATGTCTCTGTATAGCCTATCCTATCCGTTATAAGGGGCCGATAACCTAGATGTTAGGCCCCTTAAAACAACAATTATCATCATCATCATCATCATCAACTATCCGTTATATGTCTCTGTATAGCCTATCCTATCCGTTACATGACTCTGTATAGCCTATCCTATCCGTTACATGTCTCTGTATAGCCTATCCTATCCGTTACATGTCTCTGTATAGCCTATCCTATCCGTTATATGTCTCTGTATAGCCTATCCTATCCGTTATATGTCTCTGTATAGCTTATCCTATCCGTTATATGTCTCTGTATAGCCTATCCTATCCGTTACATGTCTCTGTATAGCCTATCCTATCCGTTACATGTCTCTGTATAGCCTATCCTATCCGTTACATGTCTCTGTATAGCCTATCCTATCCGTTATATGTCTCTGTATAGCCCATCCTATCCGTTATATGTCTCTGTATAGCCTATCCTATCCGTTACATGTCTCTGTATAGCCTATCCTATCCGTTACATGTCTCTGTATAGCCTATCCTATCCGTTATGTCTCTGTATAGCCTATCCTATCCGTTATATGTCTCTGTATAGCCTATCCTATCCGTTATGTGTCTCTGTATAGCCTATCCTATCCGTTACATGTCTCTGTATAGCCTATCCTATCCGTTATATGTCTCTGTATAGCCTATCCTATCCGTTACATGTCTCTGTATAGCCTATCCTATCCGTTACATGTCTCTGTATAGCCTATCCTATCCGTTATATGTCTCTGTATAGCCTATCCTATCCGTTACATGTCTCTGTATAGCCTATCCTATCCGTTATATGTCTCTCTATAGCCTATCCTATCCGTTACATGTCTCTGTATAGCCTATCCTATCCGTTATATGTCTCTGTATAGCCTATCCTATCCGTTACATGTCTCTGTATAGCCTATCCTATCCGGTATATGTCTCTGTATAGCCTATCCTATCCGTTATATGTCTTTGTATAGCCTATCCTATCCGTTATATGTCTCTGTATAGCCTATCCTATCCGTTACATGTCTCTGTATAACCTATCCTATCCGGTATATGTCTCTGTATAGCCTATCCTATCCGTTATATGTCTCTGTATAGCCTATCCTATCCGTTATATGTGTCTGTATAGCCTATCCTATCCGTTACATGTCTCTGTATAGCCTATCCTATCCGTTCCATGTCTCTGTATAGCCTATCCTATCCGGTATATGTCTCTGTATAGCCTATCCTATCCGTTACATGTCTCTGAATAGCCTATCCTATCCGTTATATGTCTCTCTATAGCCTATCCTATCCGTTACATGTCTCTGTATAGCCTATCCTATCCGTTATGTGTCTCTATATATCCTATCCTATCCGTTACATGTCTCTGTATAGCCTATCCTATCCGTTATATGTCTCTGTATAGCCTATCCTCTCCGTTATATGTCTCTGTATAGCCTATCCTATCCGGTATATGTCTCTGTATAGCCTATCCTATCCGTTATATGTCTCTGTATAGCCTATCCTATCCGGTATATGTCTCTGTATAGCCTATCCTATCCGTTACATGTCTCTGTATAGCCTATCCTATCCGGTATATGTCTCTGTATAGCCTATCCTATCCGTTATATGTCTCTGTATAGCCTATCCTATCCGTTATATGTCTCTGTATAGCCTTTCCTCTCCGGTATATGTCTCTGTATAGCCTATCCTATCCGTTACATGTCTCTGTATAGCCTATCCTATCCGGTATATGTCTCCGTATAGCCTATCCTATCCGTTACATGTCTCTGTATAGCCTATCCTATCCGTTACATGTCTCTGTATAGCCTATCCTATCCGTTATATGTCTCTGTATAGCCTATCCTATCCGTTATATGTCTCTGTATAGCCTATCCTATCCGTTACATGTCTCTGTATAGCCTATCCTATCCGTTATATGTCTCTGTATAGCCTATCCTATCCGGTATATGTCTCTGTATATCCTATCCTATCCGTTACATGTCTCTGTATAGCCTATCCTATCCGTTACATGTCTCTGTATAGCCTATCCTATCCGGTATATGTCTCTGTATAGCCTATCCTATCCGTTATATGTCTCTGTATAGCCTATCCTATCCGTTATATGTCTCTGTATAGCCTATCCTATCCGTTATATGTTTTTGTATTGCCTATCCTATCCGTTACATGTCTCTGTATAGCCTATCCTATCCGTTACATGTCTCTGTATAGCCTATCCTCTCCGTTATATGTCTCTGTATAGCCTATCCTATCCGGTATATGTCTCTGTATAGCCTATCCTATCCGTTATATGTCTCTGTATAGCCTATCCTCTCCGTTATATGTCTCTGTATAGCCTATCCTATCCGGTATATGTCTCTGTATAGCCTATCCTATCCGTTATATGTCTCTGTATAGCCTATCCTATCCGTTATATGTCTCTGTGTAGCCTATCCTATCCGTTATATGTCTCTGTATAGCCTATCCTATCCGTTATATGTCTCTGTATAGCCTATCCTATCCGTTATATGTATCTGTATTGCCTATCCTATCCGTTACATGTCTCTGTATAGTCTATCCTATCCGTTATATTTCAACACGGCCGTTTTCCAAAATTTACTTTATTTTAATTTTGCCAGATGGAAATGTTTATGAAAATGCTGTTAATATTAAACCATTTAAAAACAATATTCACAAAACAAACAAAAAACAAGATTATTATTGTTATTATTATTATTATTATTATTATTATTATTATTAGTAGTAGTAGTAGTAGTAGTAGTAGTAGTAGTAGTAGTAGTAGTAGTAGTAGTAGTAGTAGTAGTATGGATTGTTATGATGGCCATGTTTGACATACAGTGTGCTTGTGTGGTACTGGTTTATTTATAGGAAAAATTGTTATTTGTGGAAGTGAGAATTGCATTCCAGCTTGGGTACAGGTCAGTGTGTATCGTAGTTCATAGTTTAACATACGGTGCTCACTAAATTGTATTCCTCAAATCAACTTCATCGAGTGTAGACTGGATTTGTTACGTGATTTTGGGGTTAAGTTTTATCGTGTACTATTAGCTCATAGAGCATGAAGTTTCCTCTGTGACAGGAAGTGACGTAATCTAATCGTATTATCCAAAGCCATCTGAGCTTAGATTAGTAGTATAGTCAACAGAGCCTATAGGTTCCGTCGTCAGGGGGCAGTATGAAGGTCTGGCCTACTTCGGCGGCCATTAGAGCCCCGCTACGTAGGGTACGAGCTTGATAATAGAGCGTGGGTCTGGACTCTTTGGAGTCAGCGCTATTTTCTTCCCACACCACTGGCCTGACCTAAACATTACCAGTTTCGGAACATGAATCGTCTTCTAACGAGCCAAGAAAGATATGCGAACTGGAAAAATGAGGTATGGCCTCGATTGTCTAAGGTGAATATAACGGGAGAGTCATCGAGTGATGGGGCAGTTGCGGAAGATACAATACTTCTCCCATCCCAACATCTTGACAAACTGAGGAGAACGGAAGAAGAGGCATTGCAGAAATGCTATAATATTATTCAAAAGATGAAGCTTGCTGCGGCGAAACAGAAAAACATGTCCAAGGATGTGAAGGATGGTATTGTGGAGATGGAGGAGGCCATTGACAGCATTGTCTTCTGTAAGAATGCTAGGCACAAGGAGAAACAACAAGTCGACGAAACCACAATAACTGATCGAGCACGAGCATCAAACTCTCTTGATGACGAAAGAGAAATGGAAGAAAAGGAAAGAGGAGAAGTAGAGTCATGGACTAAGGTTGTGTCCAGGAAGAAACCACGAGAGAAAAGGAATGAAATGCAGGTTGAATTGTAGCGGGAAGATTCTCCAGGCAAGAGACAGAGTCAAATGCTCAAGAAGCAACTAACAAAGTCTCGACTGCCAGCTGTGTTAATTAAACCAGCAGAAGGCAAGTCGTATGCCGATGTGTTACGGGAGATTCGGCAGAAGGCAAATCCTGCTGACACAGGTACGGAAGTTAGGTCTATAACCCAGACTAGAGCCGGTGAAGTTCTTGTTACTCTCGGGAAAAGCAATCGAGATAATGCGGCATTTAGCGACTCATTGAAGAATATCCTAGGACAAGATGCGAGAGTCCGCAGTCTTGAGACAAAGGTGACAATTGAGATTAGAGATCTTGATGCTCTCACGACCAAAGATGAAGTTTTAGAGTCCATTAAGGATATTATTAACGAATCCCCGGATGGTCTGAGGATTATGGTAACGCAGACTAACAGTCGGAAACAGAGAATGGCTGTTATAACTCTGCCGGAAAAAGCTGCAAATGATCTTCTAAGGGAAGGCTTGGTTCAAGTAGGATGGGTCAGTTGTAGAGTGAGGCGGAGAATATCAGTTCTTCGATGCTACCGATGCCTTAGTTATGGCCATATTACCAAAATATTTTAGGGCCCTGACAGAAGCAAGCGTTGCTTCTACTGTGGACAGAATGATCACAAAGCCAGGGATTGCATCAACCCAAAGAAGTGTGTCTTATGCGATGAGAGTGGCATTACGCAGCAGAATTTGTGTCGTGTGGCCGGATCGGGCCAATGTAAGGTGTTCCTCGAGGCCCTGGAGAAAGC